>OZ024757.1:4082853-4120353 GCA_964016885.1 Eledone cirrhosa | reverse complement strand
TTATTAGATTTATAACCACTAACTAATTCTGGCTAAATATATCTTTCAACATTTATACTTATTTTGACAAAATAGTCTCATACTAACGAATAAATAAACAAAACTGGAGTTGTTTCCGTATTTTCCCATTTTAAAATATATAAATATAAATATTCTTATTAACTCAGTTAACTTAATTTAATTTAACTTAATATTTACTTACATTAAATACAAGACCAATATCCCTCATACCTCATTAAAGCAATTATCTATAACACGATATACCCATCTATTCATTTATTTATCTATTTATCTATTTATCTATTTATTTATTTATTTATTTATTTATTTTCTATCTATTTTTCTATCTATTTATTTTTCTATCTACTTATAACAGATAATATTATATTAGAAATGAATTTTAAACAACTAATTAATCGTAAATACACGTACTATTAGATATATACTTAGAATATATTTCCCCAAAATTAACGTTATATGAGTTTTATTCATCCTCTTGTTAATTTCTTCTCTCTATCTCTCTCGTAATATTTTTTATCTTTATCCACTTATATTTTTTCTCTCTCTTTCTCCAGTGTCATTTAAATAAAATTGTTTTTCAATTATTTACATATTCATTTGCATATTCACACATAAGTTTGAATAATCCTTTATATATTTCCACTATCCAGTGAATTTCCAACCGATAAGGTATGATTTTCATGGGTATGTCTCTATTTATAAAACAAACTTTGTATTTTATCTGATGAAAGCGTACCATGGTGTCTTAGTTACCCTTGAAATATATATATAATAAAATAAATATGGTTTATAAATATAGTTTCCATTTATTTAATATCATTGTATTATATATATATATATATATATATATATATATATATATATATATATATATATATATACTTGGGGAGGGTCATATTTGTGTAATATTGCCAGAATTAATAACAGAACACACTCACTGTTTTGTTGGTTTTCGCTTTTCTCTTCTGCGTCTTTTATATCGGTAATCTAATTTATTCGGTCCTCAATGTTGCCATTGACTGACCAACGGTAAAAAATAATACAGATACAATATAGACACACACACACACACACACACATATATATATATATATATATATATATATATATATATATATAGTAGAATAATCGAGTATCGAAAAATCGGCGCACGAGTTCACGATAAACAAAATTCGAGATGAGCGGCAGAGGGCTCTATAATTCAAATAAATCAGAGCTATAACTATCGTTAAAATACCGTCACACGTAGAATATGTCTACAATCAACCAAATAACCGAAAAGTTCGATATGGAAGATTCGGGACACTCAGATAAATTATCAATAAATCAATAAATGAAATGAATGTAAAAAGCATACCCGGACCCACTAGAGAGATGGAATATCTAGCTTCTTGGGTTTCTGTAAATCCTTAAACCGTCATCTATCAGCTCACATAAAAATATAAGACTTACAGACAAACGGGGGACTGGAGTTACTTCATCAACGAGCTTTGTCCGAATGGATGAAAAGACAAGACCCAGGCTAAAAATACGCACATGGATTTCAGCAAGGTAGATAACCTTTATATCCGCAAAAATATTCGGAAAAATGTGGTAAAAACACATATCGAATAAGAGTGCTCAATAGACATGTTAAAATAAACAGGGGCTACTTCAAAATATTAATAAATATAGGCATTCATGTGATCAAATATATTTTATTATATATATTTCAGAGGTACTGAGCTATTTCCTCAGTACGTCCTCATCAGATAAAATATATAAATTGATGTCTGATGGTTCAATTCCAGTTTTGGCAGTGATATGTTATGACAAAACTCAATATTTATATACCATGAGTAGTAACATGACAAACTACATATAATTAATAATATATTTAATAATATTTTGAAGTAATATTAATAACTCCAGAAAACCTAACGGTTGAGTGCTTCTAATCTATTGTAAAACTATATTCATTGATTAATCAATGAACCTTGTTAAACTTTTGGTTATATATATATATATATATATATATATATATATATATATATATATATATATATACACATCGACAGATAAAGAAAGAGAGGAGGAGATGGAAAACAAAGAGAATCACAATGAGAGAGATCAACAGAAGTAGAACGATGAGAGAGAGGGCAGGAAGTTACAGGGAGAAAGAGAGAGGAGGGGGAATTTACAAGGAGAGAGAGAGAGAGAGTGATAGGAAGAGAGAGGGAGGGAGAGAGAGGATGTTGACAGAGAGAGAGTGATAGAAAGAGAGAAGAGCTAGAGAGAGAGAAATAGAGAGAGAGAGAGAGAGTTACAGAGAGGGAGAGAGAAATAGAGAGATAAAGACGAAAGTAATTTACTGAAATTAATGAGAAAGAAGATACAAAGAAAAAAAGAGAAAGAAACCTTTCAACAGGGAAAAGTGAAATACAGCACCGTCGGTGAAGCGAATAAAATTAGCCTGGCTATAAATAAGACCCATTACTACATTGAGCGCGCAAACAAGGTTTCCCTACGGCAGGCCATAATAGAGGCTAAAACTCCATTGAAGAAGAATCTTTAAGGCTTTTTCAGGATTATTTATCTCATCGTCTGCTATTTCACTTGATTGAAACTTAACGATGAAAACATTGCAGCCATTCATTTTTCTATTTTGGCAGCAAACTGAAAGATAAATCGGTGCATTGTGTGTGTGTGTGTGTGTGTGTGTGTGTGTGTGTGTGTGTGTGTGTGTGTGTGTGTGTGTGTGTGTATGTGTGTGTGTGTGTGTGTGTATGTGTGTGTGTGAGTGTGTGTGTGTGTGTGTGTGTGTGTGTGTGTGTGTGTGAGTGTGTGTGTGTGAGTATGTGTGAGTGTGTGTATGAGTGTGTGTGTGAGTGTGTGTGTGAGAGTGTGTGTGTATGTGTACATACACATCATCATATACATATATATATATATATATATATGTGTGTGTGTGTGTATATATATATATACATATACATACGTATATATCTCGGGCTGGATCCTGTTAAGAATCATCCTGTTGAGGGTCTTTGCCAAAAGTGACGTCAGTGAGATCCCCCTGTAGTTGTTGGTGTTAGAGAGATCTCTCTTCTTTGGCACTGGGACGATGTTACTAATCCTCCACTGATTCGGGGCAACTCCTTTCTCCAGTGAGGGAAGATCAACCACCAGTCACATCCTGATGCTGAGAAGGATATTAGAAGGAACTAGAGCCAAGTACCTTCCTGCAGTCATGGTTTTCATTGACTTTAGGAAGGCCTTTGATTCTGTGGACCGTCACTGCCTGATGAAGATCTTACAGGCTTATGGAATCCCCAAGAAGATAGTGGACCTGATATCACTGCTCTACACCAACACCAAAGCCTAAGTTATTACACCTGATGGGATGACAAAGTTCTTTGAGATACTGGCTGGAGTGCTCCAGGGAGAGACATTGGCTCCCTACCTTTTTATCATCGTAGTGGACTATTGTATGCGCCTTGCACTAGAGAAACACCAGGACTCTGGCTTTACTGTAGCACCGGCTCAGAACAGGAGAGTTAAGGCGAAAAAGATTTCGGATGTTGAATTTGCCGAGGACATAATTCTGGTGATAAACACAGTGAAGGAGGCAGAGGATTTGATGCAGGAGGTGGAGACTGTCGATGAGTGTGGAGCTGAGAATGAATGAGATTAAGACGAAGTATCTGGTAGAGAATATTAAGAAGCCAGAGAAGATTACTAATGTAGGCGGGAAGTCGCTAGAATTGGTTGACGACTTCCTGTATTTGTCAGCAAAGATTGGGAATACAGACGATGATGTGGTCGAGAGGAAGAGCAAAGCATGGGCGGCGTGCCACAGCTTGAGATCGGTGTGGAAGTCGGACCTTCGTAAAGACTTGAAGATCCGACTCTTTGGTGCTGTAGTGGAGTCTGTGCTGCTGTACGCGTCTGAGACTTGGACACTGACCAAGAAACAGACTAAGATGATGGATGGGTGGTACACGAGAATGCTGAGGATGGCTCTGTATACACTGAGGATGAAGAACTCAAAGCTGTATGGGAGCCTCCCAAATGTCAGCTCAAAAGGGACACAGAAGAGACTGAGGTTAGCTGGACATGCTCACCGACATCCAGAGTTGACACTGCACTCAGTGCTCCTGCGGGAGCCCCTGTATGGACACACTGAAAGAGGAAGACCAAGGTTAACATATGTTGATGCCCTAAGACACTGGAGACGCAGAACATGGCAGCGATAATGTGGGACAGAGACCGTTGGAGAGAACTCGTCCATCGATCTCGGGAATTTTACCCGCCCTAGATACGTATATAAATATATACATATATACATACAAATATATATGCATACATACATGGTGGCTGCCAACTCGTTTTCGAGTACGGACACTACTTTATATCCATGTAGGAGAACCCCTACCGATGTGCTGAACAAGTGTGACCTTTTAGTCCAGCCTGCGACATGAAAACTCTGGTACAAACACTACACTTGTGACAATTATTGACACATAGTGCTGGGCCCATGGTACCATGTGACGACAAGTGCAGAGAGATCTCCAGATATAAAGCAATGTCTGTGCCGTGAAGCTGTTATAGTGAGCAAAGGCACTGAACAAAGCCAGTCCCACTCTTTTAACCAAGATGATATTTACCAAAAAGAAGAACAAGTCAACATCATTGGAAACCATCAGGGCTGCAGGTGTTATATCAGAGTTTTTCTTCTCCTAGAATTCTGCCTTGACAAAGGCAAAGGGGTCATCTCTCACATACATACATACATACATGGTGGCTGCCAACTCGTTTTCGAGTACGGCCACTACTTTATATCCATGTAGGAGAACCCCTACCGATGCGCTGAACGAGTGTGACTTTTTAGTCCAGCCAGCGACCTGAAAACTCTGGTACAAACACTACACTTGTGACAATTATTGACACATAGTGCTTTGCCTTTGGTACCATGTGACGACAAGTGCAGAGAGATCTCCAGATATAAAGCAATACCTGTGCCGTGAAGCTTTTATAGTGAGCAAAGGCACTGCACAAAGCCAGTCCCACTCTCTTAACCAAGATGATATTTACCAAAAAGAAGAACAAGTCAACATCATTGGATACCATCAGGGTTGCAGGTGTTATATCAGAGTTTTCCTTCTCCTAGAATTCTGCCTTGACAAAGGCTAAGGAGTCATCTCTCCCAGTGATTTTGGATGGCCATTGACTCTTAAGAGCTCCTTTGCCCTTTGACAGGTTTTGTTTTTAGTCCTGCAGGATGTCCAAAGTCACCCTCCTCACCAAGAAACCTTGGTGGGGTTGCCAGTTTAGTCGCCAACGACCCGACCATGAGACAGGTTGTACTGGGATACATGTTACCAGTAGCACCAAGTGGTGACCTGACATACATACATACATACATACATACATACATACATACATACATACATACATACATACATACATACATACATACATACATACATACATACATACATGATATGGTACAGGGAGAAGAAAACATGCACAGTAGTGGAAATTAGCTGCCCAGCAGATGCCAATATAATATCAAAGATTAGTGAAGAGGAGAATATTTATGCAGAACTGATGAGAAATCTGCAGATACTCCACCCTGATTACACCTTCAGATTTATGCTTGTGATTATAGGGGCACTGGGATATGTTAGTAACTGCCTCAATACAAATCTTGAGAAGCTAGGCTTCACAGGAACAGAAAGAACACAACTAGTTAGGAAATTACAAGTACAATCCATTAATGGAACAGTAAAAATATGTAAAACTTTCCAAATATTTTGCATTTAATAACTGCATATACACATGTACAGATGTGCAAATGACGCCGTGGTCTGGCTCACCAGTTTCTACCTGTCACTCTAGCTACTGTGTATATGTCATACAAGAAGAAGACTGATTCACATACCCGATGTCTATCCATCCATCTACCCATATATATATGTGTGTGTGCGAGAGTGTGAAGATATATATATAGATAGATAGATAGATAGATAGATAGATAGATAGATAGACACAAAAGAAGAAGAGAGAAGCTACAAACTGCCTTGTAGCCATGTTGTCAGTACAATTGTGCTACAATATACAAAGGGGTGACCTTTGAAAATGTAAGTGGGGCAACACGCAACTTCATTTGTCGGTCTGGTTGATTTGTATGGCGAATAAAGGTGAGGATAACTTGCATATATCTATCTCTCTATATATATATAAACATATATATATATATATGTATATATATATATATATATGTATATATATATATATATATGTATATATATATACACATATATATATATGTATATATATATATATATGTATATATATATACACATACACACACACACACACACACACACACACACACACACGCGCACGCACACACACACATATATATATATATATATATATATAAATATATTGTTATATTTGGGGAGGGTCATATTTGCGTAATATTGCCAGAATTAATAACAGAACACACTCACTGTTTGGTTGGTTTTCGCTTCTCGCTGTCTTTTATATATATATATCTGCGATCTAACTTACTCGGTCCTCAATGTTGCCATTGACTGACCGGCGGTCAAAAATAATACAGATACAATATAGACACAAACACATATATATAGTTTACATAATTTACATAAATCTTTCGTTGCACATCTGCAACATCGTCAGTGGTGTTATATTCATTGTTCCTCCTGTTGTGTTGTATGTCTACGCCATTTTTTTTGTTCAGTCTGTCTATATATTTATTTATTTATTTGCTTGTTTGTTTATCTTATTTTATTTTGTCTTCTTTGCGCATGCGTTTGCGTGTGTGTATAGTGTTATGTGTGATGTGTGACTAGTGTGTATAGTGTTGTGTCTGCTGGGTGACTAGTGTGTGTTTATGTGCTTGTGTATGTATTTATTTATCTTATTTTATTTAATTTTATTTACTTATTTATACTTCTCTTAGGTCAGTGTTGTTTGTTTGGGTGTTGTTGTTGTTCCACTCATTCTTTCTGTTTAGCTTTGGTCTTCTAATTTCTATTTCACTGGCCTCTCTGATTTGCCTATCTGCTGGGTCATTCCTATGTTTAGATATTATTCTAATTTCTATGTTGTCTATGTTACCGTCATGTTGTTGTCTACCATGTTCGTATAGTACTGACCCGTTTTTTCGTCCTTTTAGTTCCCCCCAGTGTTGGTCTATCCTTTCACCTATGCTACGAGCTGTCTCACCTATGTATGTTGTTGTCATGTTTCTGCAAGTACCCTCTGTACATCTTATGCTATAGACTACGTTTCTAGTTTTACAGTTTATCCGGGGGTTCACCTTACATATGATACATTTCCTATTAGTACAGTGGGTTTTCTTAAAAGGGTAGGTTTTGCTGATCAGGGATTTTATGGTGGTTCCTGGCTTTTCTACCACCTTTATTTTTAAGTGGGTCTTTCTCAGGGCCTTTCTACGCTGGTTAGCTAATTTCCCTCCAGGGGTGGCGTCCACAAACATGACACTCTGATATCTCTGGTTGTCGTACCATGATGTGGCCTTCCCTATCTTATGTCTAGCCCTATCTAAGCTATTCCATGATTTGCTCCTGTATAGTGGGCAAATTCCTTTCATGTCCAGTTCTATGAGGGTCTTATACTTTTCCATGGCTCCTTCGTATACTCTGACTCTGTCTCTTTGGTTGTAGCCAGAGAACTGCATGCGGTTGATGAAGTGTTGGATGTGTCCTTCCATTTCTGTTGGGTCGCACATGCTGGACACATTCTTCATCACTCGTACCAAATCTGCGATCAGAATATTAAACTTAGCACTACTGGACATTGCTGAGTTTTTGAGTATCAGGTATTTGGAGGCCATGGGTTTAGCATAGTGTGAGTGGAGAATTTGGGCTCTCTCGTCTATAGTGTTAATCCAGAGTTCTGTGTCTAATACAGGTAGTCTATTGTTAGGGTGTTTGGAAGGGAAGTCTATAGTTACAGTTATACTCTGGTGTATGGAATTAGCTATCTGCTGGATGCTTTCCATCGTGCTACGTTCTAAATCAAACTTGTTAGTGCTCTCTAGTGGGGGTGTTCTTATAACTATATTGATATCGTCTACATAACGAGAGTACATGATGAGGTCTATGGAGCTTTCATTAAGGAGATCTTTAAGTCTCCTTTCCCACCATACCATGAAAAGGTTGGCAACATCACCAGCTATGCTGACGCCGATGGCTGCTCCCTCATTTTGGGTGTAGATTTTCTCATTGAACTTAAATATGTGGCCCTTTAGGGTAGTTTTGATACTAGCCCCTATTGCATGTGCGACCATTTTTCTTACCTGATCAGTGTTTTGGGGGGTCCGTATAGCTTTGGTCCACCCAATCCACCTTCCTATGGGAGTCTTTTTAGCCATTGAGGTTATGGTGGGGGGTCTACCTCTTATAGGTCTACTAGGGCAGAAACATCTAAGGTCATGGCTGTCTAGGTAGTCAGTGTCGTAGGTAAGTCTAAGTAGGAGGCCCAGTTCGTCTGTGTCGACGTCGCAGAACTCCACCTCACTCTCAATGATCATCTCCACACATCTTTTCACAGCAAAATCAATGTTAATGGATGGGTGCAGTGACACCACATCCATGCTGCCTATTATGCAGTTGGATAGGCTCCTGTTTTTGTTGCACTCACTGATTCTGCTGAGGAGGTCCTCTGTACTTTCACATACATCTGGGGACATCTTGATTATGGGGCGTATAACCATTGAGAGGAAGTAGGAGATTCTGTAGTTGCTAGCTATATTAGCTCCGCATACGGGTCTTGTTGGTGGTCCTGTTGTCGGGTCGTCGACTGTCTTGTGGTCTTTGCGGAGCCCATACAAGGGTGGTATGCCATTGTTAGACGCTTGGAAGTTGTTGGCAGTGCGTCTGCTTGGCTTTAGGATGTCAGTCCACATCATCATGTGAGCGTTGAGGATTTTTTCTCTCCCATCGTGTGTTAGTTGTGCAACCTCGCTCGTGTTGGTGATGTGGGGTTGCATTGCCTCGATGTAGTTCGGCATGCTATCTATTGACATCCAACCAGACTTATCTGTGGGTAGACACACTACCTCACCATACCTTGTGCGCTGCTTGAGGCTAACCAAGCCTTCTACAGGTTTTATCCCAAGTTGTTGGGCCTCTGGTCTGCTCTGTCTCATAGTGTACCTGTCTACTACTTGTCTAATCTTATTTCTAGCTATGGTGAACTGTGCCTCCGTCTCGTCATCTATTTGCTGTGGTATGCAAACTCTTTTATTAAAGGGTAACCTCGTAGGATAGATATTACCCATCTTATATGTTTTGTCAGCTGGGTTGAAAAATATTTTCTCTAAGGGGTTGTCGTTATTTCTATCGTCATAGTTGTGTGTGTTGCTATTATTGTTATCATGGTGGTTGTTGTTGTTTCTATCATTAGCATTAATATTATTATTGTTATGATTGCTAGATGTATTGTTGTTTACTTCACCGTTATTGTTGTTGTTGTTACTGCTATTTCTACCATTGTGGTTGTTACTATTATTATGTTTCTTGTTTTTGTTGATGTTGCTACATGTACTATTTCCATTATTACCACTGTGGCTATTGTTGTTGTTGTTGTTCGTATTGTTACCGTTATTACTACTGTGGTCACTGTTGCTGTGTCTGTGGTTAACGTTTCTATTATTATTATTATTGTGGTTGTTGTTGTTCTGTCTATCGCTAGTATTATTGCCATTATCACTATTTCTCACTTTCCTGCCATTGTTATGGTTATGGCTGTTATTTCTATACCCAGAGTTATTGTTTATATTACTACTACCGTTATTATTGTTGTTGTTGTTTACCTTTGCATTCCAACGTATTTTTGTGAAACACTTTTCCAGCTCCGTTTTGCATTCCATAGGGTTAATCTTTTTGTAGATGGCAAATTTTGGTGGTAACTTTAGGATTTGTTGTTCTTGTTCACTGATTAAAGTGTTCCCATAGATATTTACTGTGTGGTCATTGGTAAATTCTTCCGGTAGTTTTACATCACTCATACGGATGTTGTCGATGTTATCTGGGTATTTTTGAGAATATTCGATTTTCCTTTCTTGTAGTTTTTTCTTATTCATCCATTCTAATTTCTTCCTTGTATGGGCTCCGCAAAGACCACAAGACAGTCGACGACCCGACAACAGGACCACCAACAAGACCCGTATACGGAGCTAATATAGCTAGCAACTACAGGATCTCCTACTTCCTCTCAATGGTTATACGTCCCATAATCAAGATGTCCCCAGATGTATGTGAAAGTACAGAGGACCTCCTCAGCAGAATCAGTGAGTGCAACAAAAACAGGAGCCTATCCAACTGCATAATAGGCAGCATGGATGTGGTGTCACTGTACCCATCCATTAACATTGATTTTGCTGTGAAAAGATGTGTGGAGATGATCATTGAGAGTGAGGTGGATTTCTGCGACGTCGACACAGACGAACTGGGCCTCCTACTTAGACTTACCTACGACACTGACTACCTAGACAGCCATGACCTTAGATGTTTCTGCCCTAGTAGACCTATAAGAGGTAGACCCCCCACCATAACCTCAATGGCTAAAAAGACTCCCATAGGAAGGTGGATTGGGTGGACCAAAGCTATACGGACCCCCCAAAACACTGATCAGGTAAGAAAAATGGTCGCACATGCAATAGGGGCTAGTATCAAAACTACCCTAAAGGGCCACATATTTAAGTTCAATGAGAAAATCTACACCCAAAATGAGGGAGCAGCCATCGGCGTCAGCATAGCTGGTGATGTTGCCAACCTTTTCATGGTATGGTGGGAAAGGAGACTTAAAGATCTCCTTAATGAAAGCTCCATAGACCTCATCATGTACTCTCGTTATGTAGACGATATCAATATAGTTATAAGAACACCCCCACTAGAGAGCACTAACAAGTTTGATTTAGAACGTAGCACGATGGAAAGCATCCAGCAGATAGCTAATTCCATACACCAGAGTATAACTGTAACTATAGACTTCCCTTCCAAACACCCTAACAATAGACTACCTGTATTAGACACAGAACTCTGGATTAACACTATAGACGAGAGAGCCCAAATTCTCCACTCACACTATGCTAAACCCATGGCCTCCAAATACCTGATACTCAAAAACTCAGCAATGTCCAGTAGTGCTAAGTTTAATATTCTGATCGCAGATTTGGTACGAGTGATGAAGAATGTGTCCAGCATGTGCGACCCAACAGAAATGGAAGGACACATCCAACACTTCATCAACCGCATGCAGTTCTCTGGCTACAACCAAAGAGACAGAGTCAGAGTATACGAAGGAGCCATGGAAAAGTATAAGACCCTCATAGAACTGGACATGAAAGGAATTTGCCCACTATACAGGAGCAAATCATGGAATAGCTTAGATAGGGCTAGACATAAGATAGGGAAGGCCACATCATGGTACGACAACCAGAGATATCAGAGTGTCATGTTTGTGGACGCCACCCCTGGAGGGAAATTAGCTAACCAGCGTAGAAAGGCCCTGAGAAAGACCCACTTAAAAATAAAGGTGGTAGAAAAGCCAGGAACCACCATAAAATCCCTGATCAGCAAAACCTACCCTTTTAAGAAAACCCACTGTACTAATAGGAAATGTATCATATGTAAGGTGAACCCCCGGATAAACTGTAAAACTAGAAACGTAGTCTATAGCATAAGATGTACAGAGGGTACTTGCAGAAACATGACAACAACATACATAGGTGAGACAGCTCGTAGCATAGGTGAAAGGATAGACCAACACTGGGGGGAACTAAAAGGACGAAAAAACGGGTCAGTACTATACGAACATGGTAGACAACAACATGACGGTAACATAGACAACATAGAAATTAGAATAATATCTAAACATAGGAATGACCCAGCAGATAGGCAAATCAGAGAGGCCAGTGAAATAGAAATTAGAAGACCAAAGCTAAACAGAAAGAATGAGTGGAACAACAACAACACCCAAACAAACAACACTGACCTAAGAGAAGTATAAATAAGTAAATAAAATTAAATAAAATAAGATAAATAAATACATACACAAGCACATAAACACACACTAGTCACCCAGCAGACACAACACTATACACACTAGTCACACATCACACATAACACTATACACACACGCAAACGCATGCGCAAAGAAGACAAAATAAAATAAGATAAACAAACAAGCAAATAAATAAATAAATATATAGACAGACTGAACAAAAAAAATGGCGTAGACATACAACACAACAGGAGGAACAATGAATATAACACCACTGACGATGTTGCAGATGTGCAACGAAAGATTTATGTAAATTATGTAAACTATATATATGTGTTTGTGTCTATATTGTATCTGTATTATTTTTGACCGCCGGTCAGTCAATGGCAACATTGAGGACCGAGTAAGTTAGATCGCAGATATATATATATATAAAAGACAGCGAGAAGCGAAAACCAACCAAACAGTGAGTGTGTTCTGTTATTAATTCTGGCAATATTACGCAAATATGACCCTCCCCAAATATAACAATATCTGTTTCGACACACGATTTCATATAAAAAACCTCGCAAAACTAATTCATCGCCGCTATATAAATATAAATATTAATAAAATAGATGTTCTTTTGATCAATTAAATTTTATTATACATATTTCAGAGTTACAACAGTACGTGCTCATCAGACGAAATATAATGATACATGACATACCCTGAGATGTTAAATGGTTAAGATTTAATCAAGGTACCTTGATTAAATCTTAACCATTTAACATTTAACATCTCAGGGTATGTCATGTATCATTATATTTCGTCTGATGAGGACGTACTGTTGTAACTCTGAAATATGTATAATAAAATTTAATTGATCAAAAGAACATTTATTTTATTAATATTTATATTTTAATATTAATAACTCTGTAAAATATTTACTGTAGAGTGCTTCCAATCTACTGTAAAACTCATTCTTTGATGTACTCATTGAATCTTGTTTATCTCTTTAATATATATATATATATATATATATATATATATATATATATATATATATATATATATATATATATATGTATATATATATATATATATATATATATATATATATATATATATAACAAAGGAATTGTGGTAAGGAACCAGATGGACCATAACGCACCAGAGTACTCAATACTTAGGGTAGTAGAGTGGGAAATAGGAAAAAGTATGACCCGGACGGCAGAGCTCAAGCCGTTTCGACGGCTATTTTTGAACTCTGAGTCCAGAAATAGCCGTAGAAACGGCTTGAGCTCTGCCGTCGGGGTCATACTTTTTCCTATATATATATATAAACTTATATCATACGCATATACATACATACGTACATACCTGCATATACATACATACAGCCGTTTCATGACTATATTTTTGGTTGGATCAGCAGTCTGAAGAGCAGATCGGATAATGGGTTTGGGTTCATAACTCCTATAGGTAATCTGGAGCCAATCATCTGTGAAACGCGCGTAACATTCCATACACAATAAATAACTAAATTCTTGTAAACGAAACATTTTTCTTAGTATATACACTCTGCCTGTGCACCGAGAGCTCGTTTTGGTAGCACCACCAGTAATTCAGTGATTAACATACACGGAAACTAAAAGACGCCATAATATGTCGTGTCTATAAAGGATGAAGCAGAGCAGATGCTAAAAACTACAGACCTGTCTCACATATCAGCAAAGTCATAGAACGAATCATCAGAAAGAAACTTCACTTTTCTGGAGGAAAATGGTCTTTTAACTGACACCCAGCATGGCTTTAACCCGGGTAGATGTCTTCCGCGGCTGTTACAGCTTTTTGACTGGATATTCAAACAGCTGCTGGACTGTTCAAACGTAGATGTGAAGGACTTCGACAAGGTTGATCATGGAATATGTCACAAACTACGTAGCTTTGGTATAGCTGGAAAACTAGGTGAATGGTTTCATGACTTCTTAAAAGACAGAAGTCAGACTGTTGCAGCCTCTCAAAGGAAACGTCAATAACAAGCAGTGTGCCCCAGGGAATTGTCTTGGGGCCATTATTGTTTGTGGTGGTTCTCTCAGACATGCCCCCTTTAATATAGATAGCTTCCCTCACAAGTTATCAAAAACAAAATGGTGTAGTACAGAATGAAGGAGAGATACAAAATAGGAAATCAGTGACATAAGAGGTCACATAATGTGTGACGAAAGAGCTTTGACAATATATAAACAACCTTCCGGTTATTGAACGAACCAGAAATTTATAATAAATTGGAGTGAAAACCGACAGGTACGTGTGTTTTTATTGACACCAAAGTATAACAATATTTGTTTCAACGTTTTCACATGAGAAACCTTGCAAAACAAATACCAAAACGAAATATACATACGTTAAGGCTGAAAGCAGCGATTCTTTGCTTAAACTTTAATATATTATATATATATATATATATATATATATATATATATATATATATATATATATATACGTGGTAACAGATTATTGTTATAGGTAGTCCACTTAAGTGTAGTCCAGTTATGGTACTCCGGGTAGTGGATGATATCAACGCTTGGCTAAGTTTGACTCAGCAAGACGTTTCCATAGTGATGTTGCGAGTACGCGGTGATTTCTATGTTGTTTACACTTGGAGTAATGATAAATCAGGAAAGCAGAGTGACACGGTATTCTATACAAAAAAGGTTTTTAATCTCATTGCTGACAATTGTTTCTCTGAACTGGTAGGTTTAGAGATCGCTACCCGCTTGTTTTCACGTTATTCGATCACCAATACAAAGTTATAACCTGTCAATTCATCGGAGCTTGTGAGAATGAAAGGAATATACAGGCATGGCTACTATATATAGTAGTAATGGCATTCAATCAGAACAATAACAACAATACTAACAATGCTAACAATAAATTATTTGAAATAATCACATCATCAATCTAGGTGGGAAGTATAGTATATCTACGATTTTAGCGTGTAAAACTGGCTGACATGAGGCAGATGTATAAAATTGACATGTAAAAGCTGTCATGGGGTGTATTATATATAGTGTAAAGATAAGCCGGGGGCTTTAAACAATGTAGGTCTGGTGGCCGTAGGAATCATTTATTATCTGACAGATGAAAAATTTATCACTGTAGTGAGGATAGTAATATTTGTGGTGTTAGGTTCAATAGTTGTGTGGTCTATATTAGATGAAAGGGTTGTCTAGCTTTCTCATCATCAATAACATACATGTATAAGACAACATTAACAGAGTAGCAATATAATAGGCAAGTTAATACAGAGGTTATGGAGGCAATATATATATACACACATATATATATATATACATATATATATATATATGCATATATATATATATATATATATATATATATATATATATATATAAAGAGAAAACATGCTGACTACAATTATAACAGGAGGAAGGTAAAGTTCAGCTGTAGTAGTATTTTGAAATGTTCTTGGATTTAGGTTCATTTGTTGAGAGTCAAGGGTGAGGGAGTTATATATATATATATGTGTGTGTGTGCGTGTGTGTGTGTGTGTGTACGTATGTATGTATCTATATACATAGATACACATAGATGTATAGCTAGAGCCATCCAAGTCTATAGTTGTATTAGTCTATTAGACACCATTGAAATACGACCACCTTTCCACATCTCCGCTCCAAATCTCTTTTATTCCACTCAACACTTCTTGAAATTCCCACAGAAAAACACGGACAACTTTTGTTCCAGCCAACTTTAACGTGTGACCCCCCCTCTCTCTCACGACTAAACAGGCACTCTTTCTCTCTTTACTTATCTCCCCTCTCTCTCTCTCCTACACAGACACTCTTTCTCTCTTTACTTCTCTCACCTCTCTCTATCTCTCTCTCTGTCTCTCGCTCCCTCTCTCTAACTTTAACGTGTTACCCCCTCTCTCTCACTACTACACAGACACTCTTTCTCTCTTTACTTCTCTCCCCCTCTCTCGCTCCTACACAGACACTCTTTCTCTTTTTACTTCTCTCCCCTCTCTCTCTCTCTGTCTCTCGCTCCCTCTCTCTAACTTTAAAGTGTTACCCCCCTCTCTCTCCTACACAGACACTCTTTCTCTCTTTACTTCTCTCCCCTCTCTCTTTCTCTCTCTCTCTCTCTCGCTCCCTCTCTCTAACTTTAACGTGTTACCCCCCTCTCTCTCTCCTACACAGACACTCTTTCCCTCTTTACTTCTCTCCCCTCTCTCTCTCTGTATCTCACTCCCTCTCTCTAACTTTAACGTGTTACCCCCTCCCCTCTCTCACTCTCCTACACAGACACTCTTTCTCTCTTTACTTCTCTCACCTCTCACTCTCTGTCTCTCGCTCCCTCTCTCTCTAACGTGTCACCCCCTCTCTCTCTCACCTACACAGACACTCTTTCTCTCTTTACTTCTCTCACCTCTCTCTCTCTCTCTCTCTCTCTGTCTCTCGCTCCCTCTCTCTAACTTTAATGTGTTACCCCCCTCTCTCTCTCTCTCCTACACAGACACTCTTTCTCTCTTTACTTCTCTCACCTCTCTCTCTCTCTTTCTCTCTCTGTCTCTCGCTCCCTCTCTCTAACTTTAATGTGTTACCCACTCTCTCTGTCAGTCTGTCTCTGTCTCCTCCTCTCTCTAACTTTCACGTGTTACCCCTCTCTCTCTTACAGACACACTCTCTGTGTCTGTCTCTCTCTCTAACTTTAACGTGTTACCTCTGTCTCTCTCTCCCTCTGTCTGTTTCTCTCTCTCCCCCTCTTCTTCTGTCTGTCTCTCTCACCCCTCCCCCTCGCTTTCTGTCTCCCTCTCTCTTTTTCTCTCTCTCTGTCTGGTCAGTCTCTGTCTCCCTCTCTATGTCGGTCTGTGTCAGTCTCTCTCCCTCTCTCTCTCTCCCTCTCTCTCTCTCCCTCTCCCTCTCTCTCTGTCTGTGTCAGTCTGTCTCTCTCTCTCCCTCCCTCTCTCTGTCTGTGTCAGTCTCTCTCTCTCTCTCTCCCTCTCTCTGTCTGTTTCACTCTGTCTCTCTCTCCCCCTCTCTCTCTGTCTGTGTCAGTCTCTCTCTCTCACGATCTCTCGGTCTGTCTGTGTCACTCTGTCTCTCTTTCTCTCTCCCTCTCTGTGTCTGTCAGTGCCAGTCTCTCTCTCTCTATCTCTCTCCCTGTCTGTGTGTGTGTCTCTCTCTCCCTGTCTGTGTCTCTCTCTCTCTCCATCTCTCTTTCTCTGTCTGTGTCAGTCTGTCTCTCTCTCTCCCTCTCTCTGTCTGTCTGTGTCAGTCTGTCTCTCTCTCTCCCTCTCTCTTTCTCTGTCTGTGTCAGTCTGTCTCTCTCTCTCTCCCTCTCTCTTTCTCTGTCTGTGTCAGTCTGTCTCTCTCTCTCTCCTTCTCTCTTTCTCTGTCTGTGTCAGTCTGTCTCTCTCTCTTCCTCTCCCTGTCTGTTTGTGTCAGTCTGATTCTCTCTCCCCCTCTCTCTCTCTGTTTGTGTCAGTCTGTCTCTCTCTCTCTCTCTCTCTCTCTCTCTCTTTCTCTCTCTCTCTGTCAGTCTGTGTCCCTTTCCCTCCCTCTCTATGTCTGTCTGTGTCAGTCTCTCTCTCTCTCTCTCTCTCTCTCTCTCTCTCTCTCTCTGTCAGTCTGTCTCCCTCTCTCTCCCTCTCGCTGTCTGTCTGTGTCAGTCTGTTACTCTCTCTCTCCCTCTCTCTGTCTGGCTGTGTCAGTCTCTCTCTCTCTCTCTCCCTCTCTCTCTCTCTCTCTGTCTGTCTGTGTCAGTCTCTCTCTCTCTCTCTCTCTCTCTCTCTCTCTCACTCTCTCCCTCCCTCTCTCTCTCTGTGTCTATATCAGTCTATCTCCCTCTCCCTCTCTCTGTCTGTCTGTGTCAGTCTCTCTCTCTCTCTGTCTATATCAGTCTATCTCTCTCTCCCTCTCTCTGTCTGTCTGTGTCAGTCTCTCTCTCTCTCTCTCCCTCCCCCTCTCTCTCTCTCTCTGTCTATATCAGTCTATCTCTCTCTCCCTCTCTCTGTCTGTCTGTGTCAGTCTCTCTCTCTCCCTCTCTCTATCTCTCTCTGTCTATGTCAGTCTCTCGCTCTCCCTCTCTCTCTATGTATGTGCGTCCATCACTGCGTGTGATTATCTCCACGTATGTATGTCTGTGTATGTCTGTGTATGTCTGTGTATGTCTGTGTATGTCTGTGTATGTCTGTATGTATGTCTGTGTATGTCTGTGTATGTCTGTGTATGTCTGTATGTGTGTGTGTATGTATGTATGTATGTATGTATGTATGAGACAGGTCGTACTGGGATACGTGCTACTGGTAACATGTATCCCAGTACAACCTGTCTCATGGTCGGGTCGTTGGCGACTAAACTGGCAACCCCACCAAGGTTTCTTGGTGAGGAGGGTGACTTTGGACATCCTGCAGGACTAAAAACAAAACCTGTCAAAGGGCAAAGGAGCTCTTAAGAGTCAATGGCCATCCAAAATCACCGGGAGAGATGACTCCTTAGCTTTTGTCAAGGCAGAATTCTAGGAGAAGGAAAACTCTGATATAACACCTGCAACCCTGATGGTATCCAATGATGTTGACTTGTTCTTCTTTTTGGTAAATATCATCTTGGTTAAGAGAGTGGGACTGGCTTTGTGCAGTGCCTTTACTCACTATAAAAGCTTCACGGCACAGGCATTGCTTTATATCTGGAGATCTCTCTGCACTTGTCGTCACATGGTACCATGGGCCCAGCACTATGTGTCAGTAATTGTCACAAGTGTAGTGTTTGTACCAGTGTTTTCAAGTCGCTGGCTGGACTAAAAAGTCACACTTGTTCAGCGCATCGGTAGGGGTTCTCCTACATGGATATACAGTAGTGGCCGTACTCGAAAACGAGTTGGCAGCCACCATGTATGTATGTATGTATGTATGTTTTCTCTTTCTCTTAATTTCGAGTATATTTTTTTTTGACCGGCCACCTTCCTGGTGGCAAGGTTGTAAAAGAAAAGAAATTGTCATCCCTTGAATCGCAAGAATGTTTTGCATATTTTGAAGGTGCCAGCTATCGCAGCCATTTGTAGACTATGAATTAGGGAGCTGCGCTTTTTGTCCGCAAATCCAAGTTCGGTCATACTTTGGTCCAAGCGGGTTGGTATATAGCCCGTAGCACCAATAATGATGGGTATGAAGCTAAAGGTGTATCTTGGATACTGGATTTGTAAGCTCCTCATCAATGGTCCGTAGATGTCCTCCTTCTCCTGTATTTTTCTGACAACGTTTACATCAAGTGGGCAGCTGATCTCCACAACAGAACACGTTTTCAATGTGTGGTCCCAAACTACAATATCAGGGCGGTTGTGCTTTAATTTGGTGGCAGTTTTTATTTTCAGGTTCCACCAGTATTCCTTAGTGCCATCTGTCTCAATATATTCTTCCTCGTTTGTTGTTAATTTTGTTTTCCGAAGTGCGTTCCAGATAGTTATAGCTATCCCATCGTGTCTCATGAGGAGGTAGTAGCGAGATGACATTCTTTCGCAGCTGGCAACAATGTGGCTTACATCCTCGATCTTTGTTTTACATAGCCTACATTTATTGTCAGCTGCTGGCCCTCCTCTATGTATGTATATATGTATGTGTGTATGTAAGTTCTTCTGGTTTTATAATTTCACAAAGTTTTACCAATAGAGAGAGAGTCGGTTTCTAACATAGACACAAGACTCTCTCATTGGAATCTACACAACATCAACTAGGTAGATATGTCTGCATGTCTGCATGTGTAGATATGGATGTTATTGTATGTGTGGATGTGTATGTTTTGAGTTGTATGTGTGCATGTGTATATGCTTTGTATTTGTACATGTGTATATGCAGTTATTAAATGCAACATTTTTGGAATGTTTTACATATTCTGACTGTTCCATTAATGGATTGTACTTGTAATTTCCTAACTAGTTGTGTTCTTTCTGTTCCTGTGAAGCCTAGCTTCTCAAGATTTGTATTGAGGCAGTTACTAACATACCCCAGTACCCCAATAATCACAGGCATAAATCTGAACGTGTAATCAGGGTGGAGTATCAGCAGATTTCTCATCAGTTCTGCATAAATATTCTCCTTTTCACTAATCTTTGATATTATATTGGCATCTGCTGGGCAGCTAACTTCCACTACTGTGCATGCTTTCTTCTCCTTGTCCCATATCATAATATCTGGTATGTTATGCCTGCATTTTATTGGGGTTTTTACTGGAACATTCCACCAGTACTCTTTCATATTATGTACATGGATGTCTTCCACATTGCTGTAGCTTTTAATGTGTTTATTATTGGGGCTATCTTTTTTACGAACTGCATTGTACAGTGTTTTGGCCACTACATCATGCTTGATAGGTAGATAGTACCGCGATGACATCTTTGGACAGCTGCTGATGACATGGGTGATATCCTCGATGTTAGTTCTGCAGAGTCTGCACTTGTTATCACATCTAGGTGTTTTGCCTGCACCCCTATCTCTTTTGTGAATCAGGTATTTCGTGTTAATCTCCTGTTCCTGGATTGCAAAAGCGTATCCTTCAAAGTGGGAGCCAATATAGCGGTTGTTGGTCCAAGATAGACTACTTTCCTTATCTATATTACTCTCACTCTGGAGCTTCCTGGCAACATATCTATGCATGATTTTTTGCTGATAAGCGTGCAGTTTTTCATCCCTGGATTCACTGCGATACTGCTGAGCGATATCCATGGGTGTGAGTTATTGATTATCACACAGGGAATATCTCTCGAGGAGTTCCTTCCCAACTCTCATGATCTTATCTGTTTCATGCAGATAGACTTGCTCGAGAAACGGGCTCCTACGCTACGAGGTTCGTAGATGTTGTCGGAGAGATATGATGCGACATTCAAATGTTGTCTGGACTGATGTTAGGCCTCTGCCTCCCTGCTTACGTTTCAAGTAAAGGCGGTCTATGTCACTGTTGATGTGGACGTTTCCGGTGTTGTTCAGTATTTTTTGAGTTCCAACATCAACTGCTCGGATTTCGTCTATCGTCCAATTGAGTATTCCAAACGTTGGTGTTAGGACAGGCACAGCAAACACATTGTGAGCCACTGTTTTGTTTTGCGCAGAGAGGTCCGATGACCAGATCTTTCTTAATCGGGTGTAGTATTCCCTGGTTACGCGTTCCTTATTACAGATACCATTAGGATATGTTCTCATCTATCCCCAGGTATCTGTAGCAGTCCTCATCAGATATCGGTGAAACAGTTAGGCCTTTGATGACAATGTTGCTAGATTGGGTTGTCGTTTTTTCCCGCTTTACAGTCATGTATGAGCATTTATCTTGGCCAAACTCCATTCCTATATCCTTTGATAACGTTGTAACGAGGTCAAGATTTTTCTTCATCCCGTCCATGTTCTTGGCATAGAGTTTCAGATCGTCCACAAAGAAATTATGGGTTAGGTTCGTATTTCTGTCCTCCTGTGAGCCAATGATGTATCCCTCACATTTCTTGAGCAGAAAAGACAAGGGGTTTAATGACAAGATGAACAATATCACAGAGAGACTGTCCCCCTGAAATATACCCCTGCAATATTTTATTTTATCAGTGAAAATAGAGTCCTCCCTCTCTGTCTTTAACCTTAGGATAGTAGCCCAAGAAGAAGACAGCCTCTCTATGGCTCTGACAATAATGTCTGGGACTTTAGCAAGTTGGAGGGCCTCTATCATGCAAGAGTGGGGAACAGAATCGAAAGCTTTCCTGTAGTCCAGCCAGACTGTAGCCATATTCCTCTTAAGTTGTCGCACCTCCGACATCGCAGTTTTGTTGATTAGGAATTGTTCAGCACATCCCCAAATCCCTTTCTTTCCAGCTGCTTGTTCATCTGTGATGATGTTTTTATTTTCACCATAATCTTGGAGGAATATGTTCAGGCAGGCTGTATACATTTTATACATCAGGTTCTGGCATGCAATGGGTCGGTAGTTTTTTGCCAAGTGGGTGTCTTTGTTCTTGGGGACCAGTAATGTCTGTGCTAATGTCAACCATTCTGGTATAAGTGTATCTCTCTTAAGAACATGTTGGTAGAGGTCAGTAAGATACCTCCGATAGAATATCAGTTTATGTACCAGTAGCCGACAATCATGTCTCTTCCTGGTGTTTTCTTATCTTGGAGTTTTCCTATCACGGTCTCAAGGGTACCCTCACTTATTTCGTATGTTTTTGTTGTAGTGTAGGAGCAATAGTTCTTCCGGATTTCTCTTAGACACACTGCATCTTGGTTGAAATTCTTCTTTTAACCCCATATTTTGCTCCAAAAGGAATCTATGTCTTTCTGGGATGGGGCCTCAGTGACACTTATTATTTTGCTCTTCATATCTCTATAGACTGATGTTTGGTTTCGTCTGAATCTTTTATTAAGCACCTTTCTCTCATCTACCTTCTTCAGGTATCGGCGTCTTTCGCTAACAGCTCTCAATTCTTGTTTGAGGGTGATCAGCTTATATTGAAGAGTTCTGGTTCTACTGTTACCAAGCATCGTCTCTATTTTATTTTTCACTTTTTGTTGGAGAGGAGTGAGGTGTTTTTGTGTTTGTTTGCATGCAAGGAGCATTGTCACATATCCTATGGTTTTTCGTAGGTCAGCAATCTTTTTTTATATTTTAGTTATATATGATGGTATTTTTGGTGGTGTTCTGTTCTTGTTAATATCTCTGCTATCACCAAGATAATGCTTCACTGTCGTTGCTAGGCCATATAAACAGGCGTTGATTTGCCAAAATATTGGGTTTTTTATCCGTCGTAAATATTCATCCCCTATTTCGTCAATAACACGTAATATTTCATTATTTTTTTTTTTTTTTATTAAACATTGTCGTTTTAATACGTTCAGCAAGAGAGATATTTATACATGAGTTAATTTCTCTCTGGAAGATTTCGTTGAGGGAAATTTTCAATTGTTTATACTTTTGATTATTATCATTATCGATAGTATTTTCCACAACAGTCGAGGTATACTTGTATGGTACACGTGGTGTCAAATTTCTTCGATTATTATTATTATTATTATCGATAGTGTTTTCCCCAGCATTCGAGGTAGACTTAGATGGTACAGGTTGTGTCAAGTTTCTTACAGGTATAGCTGTTTCAAGGCGCTGTTCAACCTGGCTGTTAGGAAGTCTAGTAGCATGGCGACCTGTAGCACGTGTTGTTGATAACATGTTTGTTGTGGGGGACTTGCAATTAATAATATTTATCTTATTTTTACGTTCAACAAACGTCGCTTGTTGGTGTAATTGTTTCGCTGCGAAATAATTTAGCTCTGGGTGCATTTCGTCCCAGTGTAGCTTCATTCTGTTGCCAATGGAGGGATTGTATTTTGCCATTTTATAACAATTAAATAAATCATTATTAAGTTCGCAACTCCAAGAGAAATGCGATTTATAATTTCGGTTTCTTCTGTAGCTACAACTGAATAAAGTTTGATTACCTTCCTTGTTATTTGTCTTCGATACTTCCTTAATTTTTTGTTGATGTTGTGTTCAGCCATGCTGTTTGTAGCAAATCCTTGTAAAATGAATTATGTATTTAGTCGGCTATCTCTACGGATTCGAATAAAAGGTGTCTTCAGAAGATATAGTTAGAAGAATAACCAGTTATTCAACATGACTTTATTTGTGGCATTACTGTCGGAGATAGTTTTCATCTTAAATTTAATAAATAGTCTCCCACGCCAAAATATGCGACTGATCGCGTTGACTGTCTATGTATGTATGTATGTATGTATGTATGTATGTATGTATGTATGTATGTATGTATGTATGTATGTATGTATGTATGTATGTATTTTTTTTTTTTTTGTGCGCGGGGACATAGAAATAATCGGGCTGGATGCCCGATCGCGCAGTTAAACCACTGGGAGTGAAGAACCCCTAGCCCTTGTCAGGGCATTCTTCTAGGAGAAGGCATCTCAGGAAACTGGGTTAACTCCGACATAAAACCTGCGGTTCAGTAGTTACCGATGATGTTGATCTTTTCTTCTTTTCGGGTTATAGCTACTGTCGCTCAGAGAGTGGGATTGGCTCAGTGCGCAGTCTTTCCTCACTTTAAAAATATTCGTCACGCACAGGCATTGCACGAGTGCATTAATAATTATTAATAGTGTACTATTATTATTATTATTATTATTATTATTACTATTATTATTACTTTTTTTTTTTTTTTTTTTTCCAATTCAATGATGTTCAATATAAAAGAGATAATTGGCAATTTAGGTTCTGGAACAAAAAAGATCATTGGCAATAAGGGCAGGGGCCCCAGGTTATCACAGCCTGGGCCCGCTCGTTATCGTGCCATTGTAATAGAGCCAAACAAGGCATTTAGTCTTGGCTGCTGGAACGTACGGACGCTGCTTGACAGGGATTCCTTGGGGCGTCCTGAACGAAGGACCGCTCTTGTTGCAAAGGAGCTTCGACGTTACGATCTTGACATCGTGGCTTTATCTGAGACGAGGCTAGCTGGAGATGGTCATCTTACGGAATTTTGTGGAGAATATACATTCTTCTGGAAAGGAAGAGATGAAGGAACCAGAAGAGAGGCTGCAGGTGTGTTCTGGGATTGGTGCAGAGAAAACATCAGGACTGATTTAATAAGAATGATGTACATATAGAAGACTTGTTGGCTGATAAGAGGCGTGCTCTGTCACGCTACTTGACGGAAAAGACTGTTAAGACTGTGCTTGTGAACAAATTAGAAGAATTCCCAGTAGGGATTAGTGAGCGTCTTATGTCCATGAGAGTTCCGCTGGACAAGGGAAGATATGCTACCCTGGTGAGTGTGTATGCTCCAACTATGAGTTCTGTCGATGAGGAAAAGATGTCCTTTTACCATGCCTTGAAAGGTGTTTTAAGAAATATCCCTCAGGCAGACAAAGTCATCGTCCTTGGTGACTTTAATGCTAGAGTGGGTAGAGATTTTAACACATGGAATGTAATCGGAAGGCATGGGGTGGGAAAGTGTAACAGCAATGGTATGCTCCTGCTGCAGATGTGTGAGGAGCTGGATCTGTGTGTTACCAACACCATGTTCCAACAAAAGAACAAATTCAAGACCACATGGATGCATCCTGCATCTAAGGAATGGCATCTTTTGGACTACGTCCTAGTCAGGATGCGTGACAGACAGGATGTGCAGTGTGTTCGTGCTCTTCGTGGAGTTGAGTGCTGGACGGACCACCGCCTGGTACGCGCAAAAGTGAAACTAATCACTAAACGTAAAATCCGGGCTCCTGGTGTTGCCTTGCCCAAAAGATTGAATGCTGCTCGTCTTGAGGATAAAAATGTGAAGAGGACATTGGAAGAAGAGATGCAGGCTGCAGATCTTGGTGAGGATTGGCCGACCCTTAAAAAGTCGGTTTATGATGTAGGCAGGTGTGTTCTGGGATTGGTGCAGAGAAAACATCAGGAC
Source organism: Eledone cirrhosa (assembly GCA_964016885.1). Taxonomy (NCBI): domain Eukaryota; kingdom Metazoa; phylum Mollusca; class Cephalopoda; order Octopoda; family Eledonidae; genus Eledone; species Eledone cirrhosa. The sequence continues at coordinate 4,094,841 of OZ024757.1, read as the reverse complement.
TGATTTAATGAGAATGATGTACATATAGAAGACTTGTTGGCTGATAAGAGGCGTGCTCTGTCACGCTACTTGACGGAAAAACCACAGGAGAGGAATACGTTGCATGAGGAACTCAAGGATGTAAAATCACGTGTTAGGAGGAGTCTTTCTCAGATGAAGGATCAGTGGTGGAGTGAGAAGGCTGGTGAGATACAAACTGCGTCAGATTCCAATAACACAAAGCTGTTGTACAGTCTCTTGCGGGAGGTTTATGGACCGTCTTCTTCTCTGGTGACACCGCTTTGCAGCAATGATGGCAAAGAACTTCTTCGTGACTCACAGGGAATTCTACGAAGGTGGTGAAAGCACTTTGATGATCTTTTGAATCAGCCGTCTGTCGTCAGTGAAGATTTCCTCAATCTCATTCCAGAAAGTCCTGTGAAAGTAGCTCTCGCAGAACCTCCGACGCTTGTGGAGGTTGCAGTGGCGATTTCGAAGTTGAACAGTGGAAGGTTTCCAATATGGATAGTATACATGCAGAGCTCCTACAATATGATGGTGAGAGACTCCTGCAAGATCTTCACTCTTTGTTTGGCAGGATATGAGCTAATGAATCCGTACCTGAGGACTGGAGGGATGCAGTAATGGTGGTCTTGTACAAGGGAAAGGGTAACAAGAATGACTGTGGAAACTACAGAGGTATATCATTGCATTCTGTCGTAGGAAAGTTTTATGTAGGGTGCTTCTGGGCCGTCTGCTGACACACATTGCAGATTGTGTTCTTCCTGAAAGTCAATCTGGTTTTAGTGTTGGACGCGGCACTACTGATATGATCTTCTCAGCTAGACAGCTCCAGAAGTGCGTGGAAAAGGTTTGGATCTGTATCAGGTTTTTGTCGATCTGACAAAAGCTTTCGATACTGTTAACAGAGATGCATTATGGAAGGTTCTCCAGAAACTTGGTTGCCCTGATAAGTTCCTTGCTTTAGTTAGGTCTTTCCATGACGACATCAAGGCTTGGGTTAATGTCGGAGGTAACATGTCGGAACCTATCTCAGTAAAAAATGGATTGCAACAGGAACAGGGGGATATTCCAGCACCGACCCTGTTTGCCATATACTTTGCAATGGTTTTCTTTGCAAAGACAACACTATTTACATCAATCATAAGGGACCTCTTGTATGCAGATAATTGCGATCTTGTAGCGCACACAGAGATTGATATGCAGCACATTTTGAATGCATTTTCTGATGCTTGCACTGCCCTAGGATTGACTGTCAGTCTCAAGAAAACCGTCGTCATATACCAACCTTCCCCTGGTAAGCAGTACAGTGAACCAAATATCTATGTGTATGGTAAACGACTTGGAGTGGTTGATCAGTTTGTCTACCTGGGAAGCACTGTCAATCGATACAGCAACCTTGATAGTGAAATCCCACTCAGGATTAGGAAAGCAAGTGATGCTTTCGGAAAGCTAGAAAGGCGACTCTGGGGTCGGCGAGACATATGCAAGAAGACAAAGATAAAGGTGTACAAGGCATGTGTGCTCTCTTCTCTTCTTTATGCCTGCGAGACCTGGGTCACATATCGACACCACCTTAAGCAATTGGAGCGTTTCCATCAGATGTGTCTCAGACGGATCTATGGCGTCCACTGGAGGGACCACATCAGTGATGTCGAGATTTTGGAAAGCTCTCTGCGTGAAAGTATAGAAGCTCTTGTGATTAAGCAACGACTCCGTTGGAGTGGTCACCTTGCCAGGATGAATGATTCTAGAATACCAAAACAACTTTTTTATGGAGAGTTAGTTAAAGGAAAACGACCGCCACATAAACCAAAATAGAGGTATAAGAATTCCTTGAAAGCCTCTCTGAAACACGCTAACATCTCTGCTGATACATGGGAAAATATTGCTGCTGATCGTAATAAAGACTGTATATGAGGGAAAAGTTGCCTTTGAGGCATCTCGAATCGCATACGAGAAAGTAAAGCGGGATGTGAGGAAGGGCATTGCTGTTGCACTTCCAGGCGGGGAGGGTCCTCCTCAGGCACTGACATGCAGCGTCTGTGCGAGACTCCGCCTAAGCAAAGCTAAACTCGAAAGTTATCTTCGCAGTCATAAGGTAAGACCAGTGGTTGACTACCAGGCTGCTGTTGGAGATGCTACTCATCATGCTTGCCAAACATGTGGTAGAGAATGTAAATCAGCCGGAGGGCTCAAGCGACATGCAAAAGTACACGAACACCAACCACAGCCGACTATTCCCAGTGGACGTTTTGGTTGCCAACTCTGTGTAAGACATTTTAGATCATTGGCTGGCCTAATAAGCCACATTGGATCGCAGCGTTGTTAATTGTTATTGTGTGTGTGTGTGTGTGTGTGTGTGTGTGTATAGATATGCTTATTTGTGATTATATATATAGGTGTATATTATTATTGTTGCTGTTGTTCTTATTATTGTCGTTATTATTATTATTATTGTTGTTGTTATTGTTATTGTTATCATTATTATTATTATGATTTTTTCCGTGCAATGGCCATACTCGATAACGAGGGGGTAGCCATCATGTCTGTGTGTATGTATGTATGAATATATCTATGTATATCTGTATGTCATCTGTTGGTGTGACACTATGTGTGTATGTATGTGTGTGTACCTGCTTACCTGTTTTATCTGTGTCTGGCTGTCTGGCTATTTCTGTGTGTTTATGCATATGTATATACTCTCCTGTGCATGTATATATATATGTATATACATACACACATATATATATACATGTGTATGTGTATATATATATATATATGTATATACACACACACACACACACACACACATATATATATATATATATATATATATATATATATATATATATATATATATATATATATATATATATATATATAAATATATATATGTGTGTGTGTGTATATACATATATATATATATAAATATAATATATAAGAACAAAAGATGGTTAAAGGAGTTCCATGTATTTTATTATGCGCATTTCAAAAACAAATATCATCATGCAATAATATTTGTGTTTTCATCAGATAAAACAGGAGGACATGATATGAAGGTTAAAAAACACTTGTGGATAGTTCAGTTTTAAATCAACATATGAGAAGTAGTTTTAGATTGATGTGTGATATTGGGAAAAATATTTTATTTAGAGGGGGGGGGGGGTGAAAAAAAGAGGAGATGAGAGTTATAAAAACTATCTCTCTCTCTCTCTATCACCCATCTCTCCTCCTATCTCATCCTTCCTCACTATACTCCTCCCTCTCCACCTTCACTCTCATCTCCTCCTCTTTTTTTCATCCCCCCCTCTAAATAAAATATTTTTCCCAATATCACACATCAATCTAAAACTACTTCTCATATGTTGATTTAAAACTGAACTATCCACAAGTGTTTTTTAGCCTTCATATCATGTCCTCCTGTTTTATCTGATGAAAACACAAATATTATTGCATGATGATATTTGTTTTTGAAATGCGCATAATAAAATATATGGAACTCCTTTAACCATCTTTTGTTCTTATATATTATGTATACTCCAGTCCTACAAACTGTAGAGTGCTTCTTATCCGATATCTGCATTGCTTTATTGTACTACAATAAAACTCACCTCCTACATATATATAAATATATGTATATATATACGGGATGTTTGTTTACAAACACACCGAGCATTATAATAAATGTTCGGTGAATCCATACGTACATATATATATATGTGTGCATGTATGTATATATATATACATATTACTGTACGTCTATATACATATATGTATGTACGTGTACATACTTATATTTAAGTAACAGCCGTACTAAGAGTGGGAAATGAAATTTCGTTTCATTTTTTCCTTTTATCGTTTTCGGTGAACCCGGCCGATTAACCCACTCGATATGCAAATTGGGCTTCTCAGCCGTTAATATGCATAAGGTAAGTATATACGTTCACAATCTGGTAGGAAGGTATACGTTGCTGACGATAGCTAATAAGCTTGAAACTAGTACAGCGTTCCTTTGTCAGTGTTGAACAAACGAGCAACGATGGTTGCTGGACACTACGGGATGTTTGTTTACAAACACACCGAGCATTATAATAAATGTTCGGTGAATCCATACGTACATATATATATATATATGTGTGCATGTATGTATATATATATATACATACTACTGTACGTCTGTATACATATATGTATGTACGTGTACATACTTATATTTAAGTAACAGCCGTACTAAGAGTGGGAAATGAAATTTCGTTTCATTTTTTCCGTATATATATATATATTATTATTCAAGATATTAATAAATGAAAAATATTCCCATAAACAAAACATATATTTTATTATACATATTTCAAAGGTACAATGGTGTTTAAGTACGTTTTCATCAGACAAAATATAAGATTTGATATGTGACATGGTGGTGATTATTCAATTCCAATAGTGGCAGTGATTTATTTCACCAAATCTCAACGTTTTTATACCACAAATAATATGATACACTTAAATAAGAAAAGGACGTAGAACAATATAGAAGGGGGATGCGAAGAAGAGCAAAAGGCAAGAAATAAACCAATAAATAAATAAATGAATAAATAAATAAATGAATTTATTCATTTATTCATTTATTTATTTATTTAGCCAAGGTTTCAAGGTCCAAATTTGGCCATACCATCAGAATCAAACTCGTGACCCTTCTTGAGGGCCTTGTACAGATAAAACTAAATTTAGTGTAGCACCTTTGTTCCATGTCTGAACATAAATAAATAATTGTTTCTACTCTAGGCACAAGGCCAGAAATTACCCAGTGCATTACTGGTACTTTATTTTATCGACCCCGTAAGGATGAAAGGCAAAGTCGACCTCGGCGGGATTTGAACTCAGATCGTAAATAAATAATATAATATTTCTTCTCTCTTCCAGATTGAGCACTGGCTTACTCTTTCCTTTCCACACCTTGCGGATACTGCCACACACACACACGCACGCACATACGCACACACACAGACACACATTCACACACACATATACACACACACACAGAGACACACAAACACTCACACTCACACACACACACACACACATACACTCACACACACACACACAGACACACACACACACACTCACACACACACACACGCGCAGACATTCATACAGAGACACATACACACACACACACACGCACACACAGACACTCTCACAGAGACATACACACACACTCACACACACTCACACACAAACACACGTGCGCACATAAAAGGTAAACAGAAATAACATGCTCCAGCATGGTCACTGTCTAATGACTGAAACCAGGAAAAGAGAACTGGTGTTGATATGATTGATTAAAACTAGGCTGTGCTCCAGCATGGCCACTGTCTACTGACTGAAACTAGGAAAAGATTAAAATTATAGAAGAATATAATTATGAAATTGCAAAAGTTGAGTTGTGTGAAAATAATGATGGAAGTCTCGTATAATCTCGTTAGACTCTCGTGTCTAAATATTTATAATATCGGGGAATTTGATAACGACATTGTTCCTTTTTTTAATTTTTATATTTTATGAATTAGATGAATTATTTAAAACATCTGCAGCCGAATTCTAATTTCTCTTCAAATTCTTTAACAGCTCATATCAATATTTCCGCCATATTTTAAGAGAACAACAAATTATTTTCTATAATTTCTGCTTATCTCCATCGAATCTTTCGATTGTAACAAATTTAAAGAATAGCTCAGAGCAATTGACGTATTTCCCGCCGTCGAAGTCGCCATCTTATTTTTTAATTTTTCCTAGAATAAGTCTCGAAAATTTACCATGCGTCCTGGAGGTCTAAGATTGAGTTTCTCATAGCAGACCTGTCAACTCTCCCCGTCGGACGGCGGAGATCTCCTACCCACTTTGGAGTGGGTGAGACATGTCCTCTTGTGAAAATGGGTATAGCTTCCATTATGTAAAATCTCCCTATTTTGTCCCATTTCTCCAGGTTTTGGGTTAGTGTGTGTGTGTGAGGTGTGGGTTTGACACACCATGAATCTTTGGAGTTTTTAAGACCTCAAAATCATTTAATCCGGTTCTGTAAACACTTTACGTTGCTGCAGTCAATATGAGGTTACCCGCAATTCAAATAGCCAGCCCTGGCATATACACAGCGTCACTCTGATTCTATATTATGTTACATTAAGGGTACACGTGCATGTGAAAGAACATGGCTTAGTGGTTGGAGTGTTGGGCTTGCATTTCAGAGGTTGTGAATTCGATTGTCGGTCCGGGTGATGCGTTGTGTGCTTGAGCAAGACACTTTATTTCACGTTGCTCCAGTTTACTCAGCTGTAGAAATGAGTAGTGACGTCACTGGTGCCAAACTGTATCGGTCATTGCCTTTCCCTTGGACAACATAGGTGGCGTGGAGAGGGGAGACTGGTATGGGTGACTGCTGGTCTTTCACAAACAAACCTTGCCAGGACTTGTACCTCGGTGGGATACTTTCTAGGTGTAAATCACATGGTCATTCGAGACTGGGGGGGGGGGGGGGGCGTACGAGTCTGTAATGCCAGAATGGCAAACATGGACAGATGCTGATGATGATGATGGTGGTTAACAAGCGGAACAGGATCAACAACGGCCGAAGAAGGTCTTTTTAACAGGTGCATCTGGGATGCTCGGACAAGTGCCAGATAATTTGCCGACTGTTCCACTGATTGTATCAACTGGAACACTCTTCGTCGCAATCGACGGAGTTCCAATACACATTAAGCCTCACTAAGTTGCTACTGAAATATCACCACCAGCCCTCAGAGACGGCAAACCTTTTAATTAACACCCAAACCATTACAGAACCACATATACCCCCACCCCGCTGTCACTTAATATATATAGGTATCTGATTTTTAATGCGATGAAATACCAATGACGGTTGGCAAATCACTGATGAGGGACTAATTTTATAATATGTAACCTATGTGCAACCACGCAGTATTCCTCTTTCTTCCCATGTTTTTCATACATATTTACCTCGCCTGCGATTATCTGTTTCTCTCTTTCTCTCTTACTGCTCCCCCGTTCTCTCTGTTTCTCTCACCTTCTTTCGCCCCCTCTGTCAGTTACACTTTCTCTCGACTGACCTCTTCCTCGCACTTCCACTCACTCACTCTCTGTTTCTCCCATTCTCACTTCCTCCCGTTCGTTAGTAGTGGGGTTCCTTCTTTCTCACACCTCATTCACGGCGGATGGTCTGTTTTCTGACCGCTCATGAAATTCACCTAGCTTATGCTGACCGGATAACCATCATGTTGCTTGCTGTTTTCCTACCTTCGGTTTACTTTTCCTTCTGTTGTTTACTTGTCCCCCTTGCTTTACGCGATTCACTTGTCCCAATAGCTTATTTTAGTTATTGCTCGCACCAACCTGAGGTATCTGATTTTTAATGCGATGAAATACCAATGACGGTTGGCAAATCACTGATGAGGGACTAATTTTATAATATGTAACCCATGTGCAACCACGCAGTATTCCTCTTTCTTCCCATGTTTTTCCCATATATATATATATATATATATATATATATATATATATATATATATTTAAAGGTTAAACAAGGTTCAATGAATAAATCAAAGAATGAGTTTTACAATAGATTAGAAGCACTCTACAAGAATGGTTTTCCGGAGTTATTAATATTAATTCAAAATATTAACAAAAATAGACATTCGTGTGATCAAGTGTATTTTATTATACTTATTTCAGAGGTACTGAGCTATCTTCAACAGTACGTCCTCATCAGATAAAATAAGCTGATGCATGACATACCCTGACTTAGTAGATGGTTAAGATTCAGTCATGGCAGTGAATAAGATATGACAAAACTCAATCTTTATATACTTTAAGATTGAGACATGAAAACATTACATATAATACAAAGGGTCCGTGTAAGAAAGCTTAAAAAATACATAATAGCAATTTACATAGCTGTTAGAGATTCAAATAATTTAAATTATTGAAGAAAGAAGAAAGACAGAGAGAGAAACAGATGAGGAAAAAGATAGTTACTAGAAGTATAAAGATATCTTATGCACGAAAGCAAAAGAGAATTGATTAGGGATAGAGAGACAAGGAAGAAGAATTTTTATATTATAAAGCATAGGGAGGAGATTTGTATTGTCGTGGATAAATAGCGTATAATTAGATATTGCAAAAAAATATATATATATAAATATATAAATATACTTTTGGTCATAGCTTTGTGAAAGAATAATTTCGAATCTTTGAATTATCTAGAAATAATCAATCAATCTAAATATTAAATATATCTGGGTGTAATTATATGAGGATTCAATTTCGAGTCCTTAAGTAAATTAGAAATATACTATTAATCAATTATATATATCCAAACGTATCCGAATCATTTATATTATTTAAAACTAGTGAATTAATCTCAAGGTATAATATTTCGGGCTATAAAAATTAATAAATATTTATATTAAAGTATAATATCATATTTAAAGTATGTGCAAACATGAGAAAGAAGAGACTTAATATTTACTTCATCTCGAAGGTAATCCAAATTAAATTATATATAAAAAAAATTTTTTTTTTATATTAAAGAGATTTTATATTAAAAAATAATAATCATTATATAATTTAGAAAATAATTACTATTATAACATTAAAAATTTAAAATTAACAATTAGAATGCCCTAATGTATCCAAAGGCCTTATAATTATACTTAAAAAGGTTATTATTAAACTAGATATACGCATTTGTCTAAATTTATACAAAGAGTATATTGTTTAAAGTTTAAGACGATATTATTCAGTCATATATAATATAATATAATAAATAATTTATTGTTAATATTGTTAAACTTAAGGTTTTACATCAATTATTATATTAGGATCATGTAATACATATATACTATAAATATATTATATATTAGGATCTTGTAATACATATATACTATAAATATATTATATATTAGGATCTTGTAATACATATATACTATAAATATATTATATTTTAGGATCATGTAATACATATGTACTATAAATATATTATATATTAGGATCTTGTAATACATATATACTATAAATATATTATATATTAGGATCTTGCAATACATATATACTATAAATATATTATATTTTAGGATCATGTAATACATATGTACTATAAATATATTATATATTAGGATCATGTAATACATATATACTATAAATATATTATATATTAGGATCATGTAATACATATATACTATAAATATATTATATATTAGGATCATGTAATACATATATACTATAAATATATTATATATTAGGATCATGTAATACATATATACTATAAATATATTATATATTAAGATCATGTAATACATATATACTATAAATATACTATATATTAGGATCATGTAATACATATCTATATATATAAAACTGTGGTTGTCTGTCTGTCTATCGATTTTTGGCACACATCTCCTCTTAGAATCTCTTACGAAATTCCACCGAAATTGCTATACTTGTACATTGAGCCATAGCGAAGACATCGGAAAAAAAAATATTTCAAATTGACCCACCCTATGTGACGAAATCGAATATAATGTATCGATTTTTGAGCGTAAGTGATCAGTTATTTCCCTTTGTTCTGTTTACATTGAGCGTCTGCGTGCAAAAATTAAAAAAATTACGCTGGCTTTCTCAGCGTTTAAAATGACATTAACACAATACACGATTTAAAGACTACGTAAAACAAGCCTTTTAAAACAATATTTTTACTTGAAAACAAGTCTATTTAAAAACTACTTAAAACAAGCAAATATTTCGTAAAAAAAAGCAAAAATTATATAAGTTTATATAAAATATATGTATCTGTAAATTTCGTTACGCGTGCAGACAGACAGTCGTGCAGAGAGGTGATATAGGCGTGCAGACAGACAGTCGTGCAGAGAGGTGATATAGGCGTGCAGACAGACATAACTGATAATTTGGTTACGCTAATGTTTTTCTCTGCGTTGCAGTGTTTACATTTTCGATCTTTGTTAATAAATAACCAGTGCAGTTTCTATCCCCAGCATCCTCTTTTGTTATAACATTCGGGTTATCGTTATGTTTTCTTAACTTCATAAGGCATATTGTTGGTTGAGGGAATATTAATCAAAAACACCACATGCAAGTCTGCACGGTAGACACTACAGTTTTTAAGCCAAGAAAGAAACTTAACATTGTAACTTTAACACAGCTACTGAGCGACCCCGAGCAACGCCGGGCTTTACTGCTAGTATACTATAAATATACTATATATTAGGATCATGTAATACATATATACTATAAATATATTATATATTAGGATCATGTAATACATATATACTATAAATATACTATATATTAGGATCATGTAATACATATATACTATAAATATATTATATATTAGGATCATGTAATACATATGTACTATAAATATATTATATATTAGGATCATGTAATACATATATACTATAAATATATTATATATTAGGATCATGTAATACATATATACTATAAATATATTATATATTAGGATCATGTAATACATATGTACTATAAATATATTATATATTAGGATCATGTAATACATATATACTATAAATATACTATATATTAGGATCATGTAATACATATCTATATATATAAAACTGTTGTTGTCTGTCTATCGATATTTGGCACACATCTCCTCTTAGAATCTCTCACGGAATTCCACCGAAATTGCTATACTTGTACATTGAGCCCTAGCGAAGACATCGGAAAAAAAAATATTTCAAATTGACCCACCCTATATGACGAAATCGAATATAATGTATCGATTTTTGAGCGTAAGTGATCAGTTATTTCCCTTTGTTCTGTTTACATTGAGCGTCTGCGTGCAAAAATTAAAAAAATTACGCTGGCTTTCTCAGCGTTTAAAATGACATTAACACAATACACGATTTAAAGACTACGTAAAACAAGCCTTTTAAAACAATATTTTTACTTGAAAACAAGTCTATTTAAATACTACTTAAAACTAGCAAATATTTCGTAAAAAAAAGCAAAAATTATATAAGTTTATATAAAATATATGTATCTGTAAATTTCGTTAGGCGTGCAGACAGACAGTCGTGCAGAGAGGTGATATAGGCGTGCAGACAGACAGTCGTGCAGAGAGGTGATATAGGCGTGCAGACAGACAGTCGTGCAGAGAGGTGATATAGGCGTGCAGACAGACATAACTGATAATTTGGTTACGCTAATGTTTTTCTCTGCGTTGCAGTGTTTACATTTTCGATCTTTGTTAATAAATAACCAGTGCAGTTTCTATCCCCAGCATCCTCTTTTGTTATAACATTCGGGTTATCGTTATGTTTTCTTAACTTCATAAGGCATATTGTTGGTTGAGGGAATATTAATCAAAAACACCACATGCAAGTCTGCACGGTAGACACTACAGTTTTTAAGCCAAGAAAGAAACTTAACATTGTAACTTTAACACAGCTACTGAGCGACCCCGAGCAACGCCGGGCTTTACTGCTAGTATACTATATATTAGGATCATGTAATACATATATACTATAAATATACAAATCAAACTTCATGAATCATAAAAGATAAGAACCAGATTGAAACTATATACTCTTTGTATGAATTTAGACAAATGCCTACACGGTGATTATGGTGGTGATGATGGTGATTGTGGTGATGGTGGTGGTGGTGGTGATGGTGGTGATGATGATGGTGCTGGTGATGATGATGGTGGTGGTGATGGTGATGGTGGTGGTGATGAAGGCGATGATGGTGATGGTGATGGTGATGATGGTGGTGATGGTGATGGTGGTGGTGGTGATGATGGTGGTGGTGGTGATGATGGTGATGGTGGTGATTATGGTGGTGATGATGGTGATGGTGGTGATGGTGGTGGTGGTGATGGTGATGGTGGTGATGATGGCGGTGGTTTGATGGTGATGGTGATGGTGGTGATGGTGG
>OZ024757.1:4040353-4077853 GCA_964016885.1 Eledone cirrhosa | reverse complement strand
TATATATATATATATATATATATATATATATATATATATATATATATATATATATATATATATATTTATATATATATATATATACAATTACATATATATATATACACACATGTATGTATGTATATATATATCTATATATACATGTATGTATATATATCTATTAATAAATAAATATATATAACTCATTCTTCTTCTTCCAAGCGTGGAACTAATACACTAAATGTTATTGCATCCTCTGGTTTGTTCGCTTCTTGTTCCCTTGACTTATACACACACACACACCCACAAGCACACACACGCACGCACGCGCACAGACACACACACACACACACACACACACACACACACACACACACACACACACACACACACACACACACACAAACACACACACACACACGCACACACACGCACACACACACACATACACGCACACACACACATATATTATATATATATATATATTAATGATATTACATAAATTTAAACTAAATTTATAAAATTATAAAACCATATTTATTTTATATATATTTCAAGGGTACGAAAATGCTTTGATACGCTTTCTTCAGATAAAATACAAAGTTTGTTTTATAAATAGAGACATACCCAGGAAAATCATACCTTATCAGTTGGATATTCTCTGGATAGTCATATATATATATATATATATATATATACTAGCAGTGGTGCCCTTGAAATTTCGGGAAAATCGGCTAGACGTAACGCCTAAAAAAGTTTTTTACCTAGTGCGGCCCTAGGACATAAATAAGTTGGAATTTCTTTGCTCACGGTATGAAGAAGAGACTGGCTTTCATTTTTAGTGTTGTGTGAAATATATAACCACCTTAGCTAGGCTTAATATTGCCACAACCACGGCTGGCAAAGAAGTAAGGATCTGATGGTATGTAAGTAAGCAACACTGTGGCTTAAAATGTTAGGAAGAAGTTGTGTGAACTTACCAACTGTTTGGGGAATGAGTGTGAGATTTGTCTTGAGCAAGGGTGACAGAATAACAGGAGGCAGCAGACAGCCAGACATACAGACAGATATTATAAGGGCGCGTTCTGGACGGAGAGGGAATTGTGGGAAGTGACGTAATGCAGACAGTCAGACAGACATACAGATAGATATTGTAAGGGCGCGGCGTTATATGTATGCATCTATCTAAAAAGAGAAAGACTAAGAATTATAGAGAGAGATCGCTAAATCGCCTAATGCGGTCCCTAGGGCATTGAAAATTTTAAATTGTTTTTGCCTAGAACACTCCCTGAAACATAAGTATTACATGTGGAAAGTTTGAAAAAAGTCGGTTGGGTGCTTCTCTAGTTTTAGGAATTCAAACTCACACACACAGACATACATCTTCAGTTTTATATATATACTAGCATAGGCACCCGGCGTTGCCCGGGAATGAAATTGTTCCTTACATATTAGAAGAAAAGAGCAAAATATGTTGTATAGAAATGTGTTATTCAAAATTCAATTTATTCTTAAATTGGAACACACGATGAAATCAATTCTGAGTTCATAAAAAAAAATTGTTGTGAGCAAAATAAATTTCCAATTTCATGAAGGAGGGGGGGGGGGGCTAAGAAAGGCTCGTGTGTGTGTTCACCTTTAACCAAAGGAAGCAAATGTTGTTAGGAAAAATAAGTAAAGGTAAACAGGGCTTGTTAAGAAGAGCGATAACGTACCTGTCTGTCCACTGTAGTGCTTATAACACTGTTTTAGCAGATGCTGGTCGATATGAATTTACCATTGCTGTAGCCATCAAACAATTTTAAGTAGGGCCTCTTAAATAGGGTTGTGTGTGCCCTAAAAACTGACAGCCCTAAAAATGAGGGCTCGCCATCAACAGTTTCGGCCCTAAAAAGGGCCGTTTGATCGAAAATAATATAGTATATATATAGAGTAATGTAAATGCTAAAGGGTTAATTCCATCAGACCATGTGAGAGAGTTTATAATCACTCACGCACACATACACACTCACGCATGCAAACGCACACAAACTCACACACACACGCGCGCACGTACACACACACGCAATAGTTATTCCACTGTCATGTATCTTTGACGCATCTGTCACTCTCTCTCTCTCACTCCCGCTATCCCCCTCTTTTAGTCTGTCTGTTTCTTTCACTCTCACTCCTTCTCTCTGTAATTCGTTCACATTTCTCCCCTCTATTGAAAAACGCTGTGACGAATGGGGAGAAGGAGGAGAAGGAGTAGTGAGCCACTTCTTTACTTCGCCTCTCCGTTTCTTTCTCTCCCTTCTCACTCCCTCATTATGTACATACATTGGCCACTTCACTAATTCGATCCCTAGGTCAGAATAATTTGAAATTTTTTTGCTCAAAACACTTCCGGGGCCATACGGGTTACATGTGTAAAGTTTGAAAAAAAACGGTTGGGTACTTCTCGAGTTTTAGGGAAACAGACACACAGACAGACATCGTCTGTTTTATATATATATATATATATATATATATATATATATATATATATATATATATATATATATATATATATATATATATATATATAATACAATAACAGAAAGCTTTAAGCTAAACTCCGACTGGTAACCATCTCACTCAACAAACATTAGGTTATACGTTAGTATAATCCCAATTTAGTGTTTGGGGTGCTAACTATATGTATTTTGTGGAAAGCCAGTTGTATTATTTTATATGAGATATAATTAAAGTTAAAATATATCCCTCTTTCCAAACAATTGTTTCATTAAACAAAAGTTTTCTACAAGTTGGGAGAATGTTTCCAGTTTATGTAGAAGCCTAACATATTTTCCTGTAAGAATATATGTAGGTGGGCACTTATAAATATATATATATATATTTGTGTGTGTATGTGTGTGTGTGTGTGTGTATTCTATGACAGTTCAAATACATAAATGTTTATTTTTAAATATTTGTGCATTTATAACATTACATTTATGTTAAATTTAGTTTGTTTTACATCGCTTTATTAAAGTTGAAATTTGTATAACTCATTAAACTGTTAAATAACATAATACACTGTTATATAACCTTAGATATAACTCCTTAAACTGTTAACTAACAGAAAACACTGTTATATAACCTTAGATATAACTCCTTAAAATGTTAAATAACAGAATACGCTGTTATATAACCTTAGATATAACTCCTTAAACTGTTAACTAACAGAAAACACTGTTATATAACCTTAGATATAACTCCTTAAAATGTTAAATAACAGAATACGCTGTTATATAACCTTAGATATAACTCCTTAAACTGTTAACTAACAGAAAACACTGTTATATAACCTTAGATATAACTCCTTAAACTGTTAACTAACAGAAATCACTGTTATATAACCTTATATATAACTCCTTAAAATGTTAAATAACAGAATACAATGTTATATAACCTTAGATTTAACTCCTTAAAATGTTAAATAACAGAATACACTGTTATATAACCTTAGATATAACTCCTTAAAATGTTAAATAACAGAATACGCTGTTATATAACCTTATATATAACTCCTTAAAATGTTAAATAACAGAATACACTGTTATATAACCTTAGATATAACTCCTTAAAATGTTAAATAAAAGAATACACTGTTATATAACCTTAGTTATAACTCCTTAAACTGTTAAATAACAGAATACACTGTTTATAACCTTAGATATAACTCCTTAAACTGTTAAATAACAGAATACACTGTTATATAACCTTAGATATAACTCCTTAAAATGTTAAATAACAGAATACACTGTTATATAACCTTAGATATAACTCCTTAAAATGTTAAATAACAGAATACACTGTTATATAACCTTAGATTTATCGTATTTCCCGGTGCCGAAGACGCTTCGTCCTCGAGGACGCCACCTAATTTCGACAAACAAAAATTTGAAAAAGATATAATAAAAAAAACCTTCGGCCTCCAGGACGCATGGTACATTTTTTAGACTTATTTTAGGGGAAAAGTAGCGTCTTTGACGTCGGGAAATAGGGTGACTCATTAGGAACAGAGTTTGACGTGTTTAGCTTTTTTATAAAATAATATTGCTCCTTTGCCATTTGCTTATATCGAGGTGCTTCTGAAAAGATGGCTTTACACCGATTCTTGAGCAAGTAAATCATTGAGAACTTATTACACACGGGACAACTGGTACTTATTAAATACTTAAAACATACCTACTTTAAAAGGACTCAATACGGAAGCCACGTCCAGGAAAAAAGTGTGAAAATATTGAAATTAATCGAGGTAAATTATTGAACAATACATGTCTAAATATAAACATTACTAACTTAAGATTATCCTCAAATAATTCAAATCGAGAGCTTATAATAAAATAGCAGACCTGCCAGGCTCTGAAAACCTGGACGAGGAGTACCAGGAAAAGATAGACGGCGAGTACCAGGAAAGGTTAGACGGGAGTACCATGAAAACCTAGACGAGGAATACCAGGAAAACCTGGACGAGGAGTACCAGGAAAAGCTAGACGGGGAGTACCATGAAAAGCTAGACGGGGAGTACCAGGAAAAGCTAGACGGGGAGTACCAGGTAAAACTAGACGGGGAGTACCATGAAAATTTAGACGGGGAGTACCAGGAAAAGCTAGACGGGGAGTACCAGGAAAATCTAGACGGAGAGTACCAAGAGAAGCTAGACAGGGAGTACAAGGAAAAGCTTGACGGGGAGTACCAGGAAAAGCTAGACGGGGAGGACCATGAAAAGCTAGACGGGGAATACCAGGAAAAGCTAGACGAGGAGTACCAGGAAAAGTTAGATGGGGAGTACCATGAAAAGATAGACGGGGAGTAGCAGGAAAAGCTAAAAAGGGAGCAGCAGGAAAACCTGGACGAGGAGTACCATGAAAAGATAGACGGGGAGTACCAGGAAAAGCTAAACAGGGAGTACCAGGAAAAGCTAGACGGGGAGTACCATGAAAATCTAGCCTGGGAGTACCAGGAAAAGCTAGACGGGGAGTACCAGGAAAAGCTAGACAGGGAGTACCATGAAAACCTGGACGAGGAGTAACATGAAAAGCTAAATGGGGAGTAACAGGAAAAGCTAGACAGGGAGTACCAGGAAAACCTGGAAGAGGAGTAACATGAAAAGATAGATGGGGATTACCAGGAAAAGCTAGACAGGGAGTACCGTTAAAAGTTATACGGGGAGTACCATGAAAAGCTAGACGGAGAGTACCAATAAAAGCGAGACGGGGACTACCATGAAAAGCTAGACAGGGCGTAACAGGAAAACCTGTGCGAGGAGTACCGTGAAAAGCTAGACGGGGAGTACCAGAAAAAGCTAGTCGGGGAGTACCAGGAAAAGCTAGACGGGGAGTACCAGGAAAAGCTAGAGGAGGAGTACCGTTAAAAGTTAGACGGGGAGTACCATGAAAAGCTACACGGTGAGTACCAGGAAAAGCGAGACGGGGACTACCATGAAAAGCTAGACAGGGAGTAACAAGAAAACCTGGACGAGAAGTACCAGGAAAAGCTAGACGGGGAGTACCATGAAAATCTAGACGGAGAGTACCAGGAAAAGCAAGACGAGGAGTACCAGGAAAACCTAGACGAGGAGTACCAGGAAAACCTGGACGAGAAGTACCAGGAAAAGCTAGACGGGGAGTACCAGGTAAAGCTAGACGGGGAGTACCATGAAAAGCTAGACGGGGAGTACCATGAAAAGCTAACGGGGAGTACCAAGAAAAGGTAGACGGGGAGTACCGGGAAATTCTAGACGGAGTGTACGAGGAAAAGCTAGACGGGGAGTACCAGGAAAAGCTTGACGGGGAGTACCAGGAAAAGCTAGACGAGGACTACCATGAAAAGCTAGACTGGAAGTACCAGGAAAAGCTAAACAGGATGTACAGGAAAACGTGGACGAGGAGTACCATGAAAAGCTAGACGGGGAGTACCAGGAAAAGCTAGACAGGGAGTACCAGGAAAAGCAAGCTGGGAGTATCATGAAAAGCTAGCCTGGGAGTACCAGGAAAATCTAGACGGGAATACCAGAGAGAACTAGACAGGGAGTACCATGAAAACCTGGACGAGGAGTACCAGGAAAACCTGGACGAGAAGTACCAGGAGAAGCTAGACGAGGAGTAACATGAAAACCTAGACGAGGAATAACAGCAAAACCTGGACGAGGAGTACCCGGAAAAGCTAGACTGGGAGTAACATGAAAAGCAAAACGGGAGTACCATGAAAACCTGGACGAGGAGTACCAGGAAAAGCTTTACGGGGAGTACCAGGAAAAGCTAGACGGGAAGTAACAATAAATGTTGGACGGGGAGTACCATGAAATCCTAGACGAGGAGTACCATGAAAAGCTAGACGGGGAGTATCAGAAAAAACTAGACAGGGAGTACCAGGAAAACCAGGATGAGGAGTTCCAGGAAAAGATAGACGAGGAGTACCAGATAAAGCTAGACGGGGCGAAACAGGAAAAGCTAGACGGGGAGTACCAGGAAAAGTTAGACGGGGAGTACCATGAAAAGCTAGACGAGAAGTACCAGGAAAAGAGAGACCGGGAGTACCATGAAAAGCATAATGGGGAGTACCAGGAAAAGCTAGACGGGGTGTACCAGGAAAAGTTAGACGGGGAGTACCATGAAAAGCTAGACGGGGTGTACCAGGAAAAGCTAGACTGGGAGTAGCAGGAAAAGCCAGACAGGGAGTACTAGGAAAACCTGAATGAGGAGTACCATGAAAAGCTAGACGTGGAGGACCAGGAAAAGCTATACGAGGAGTACCAGGAAAAGCTAGACGGGGATTACCAGGAAAAGCTAGACGGGGACTACCATCAAAAGATAGACAGGGAGTAACAGGAAAACCTGTACGAGGAGTACCATGAAAAGCTAGAAGGGGTGTACCAGGAAAAGCTAGACGGGGAGTACCAGGAAAAGTTAGACAGGGAGTACCAGGAAAACCTGGACGAGGAGTAACATGAAAGCTATAAGGTGAGTACCAGGAAAAACTACACGGGGAGTAACAGGAAAAGTTAGACGGGGAGTACCATCAAAAGCTAGACGAGGAGTACCAAGAAAACATGGAGGAGAAGTACCAGGAAAAGCTAGACGGGGAGTAACAGGAAGACCTGTACGAGGAGCACCATGAAAAGCTAGACGGAGAGTACCAGCAAAAGCTATACAGGGAGTACCAGGAAAAGATAGACGGGGAGTACCAGGAAAGGCAAGACGGGGAGTACCAGGAAAAGCTAGTCGGGGAGAACAAAGAAAAGCTAGACAGGGAGTACCAATCAAACCTGGACGAGGAGTACCATGAAAAGCTAGACGGGGTGTACTAGGAAAAGCTACACAGGGACTACCATGAAAAGCTAGACGGGGATTACCAGGAAAAGCTAGACAGGTAATAACAGGAAAACCTGGACGGGGAGTACCATGAAAAGCTAGACGGGGAATAGCAGGAAAAGATAGACGGGGAGTACAAGGAAAAACTAGACGGGGAGTACCAGCAAAAGTCTGACAGGTAGTTCCAGAAAAACCTGTAAGAGGAGTAACATGAAAAGCTAGAAGGGGTGTACCAGGAAAAGATAGACGGGGAGTACCAGGAAAGGTTAGACGGGGAGTATTTTGAAAACCTAGACCAGGAATTCCAGGAAAAGCTAGACGGGGAGTACCAGGAAAAGCTAGACGAGAAGTACCAGTAAAAGCTAGACGGGTCGTACCATGAAAAGCTAGACGGAGAATAGCAAGAAAAGCTAGAGGGGGAGTATCAGGAAAAGCTAGACGGGGAGTACCAGGAAAAGTTAGACAAGGAGTACCAAGAAACCTGGACGAGAAGTAACATGAAAAGCAAAACGGGGAGTACCATGAAAACCTGTACGAGGAGTACCATGAAAAGCTAGACGGGGAGTACCAGGAAAAGCTAGACGGGGAGTACCAGGAAAAGTTAGACAGGGAGAACCAGGAAAACCTGGACGAGGAGTAACATGAAAGCTAGAAGGGGAGTACCAGGAAAAACTACACGGGGAGTAACAGGAAAAGTTAGACGGGGAGTACCATGAAAAGCTAGACGAGGAGTACCAAGAAAACATGGAGGAGAAGTACCAGGAAAAGCTAGTCGGGGAGTAACAGGAAGACCTGTACGAGGAGCACCATGAAAAGCTAGACGGAGAGTACCAGCAAAAGCTAGACAGGGAGTACCAGGAAAAGATTGACGGGGAGTACCAGGAAAGGCAAGACGGGGAGTACCAGGAAAAGCTAGTCGGGGAGAACCAAGAAAAGCTAGACAGGTAGTACCAATCAAACCTGGACGAGGAGTACCATGAAAAGCTAGACGGGGCGTACCAGGAAAATCTACACAGGGACTACCATGAAAAGCTAGACAGGTAATATCAGGAAAACCTGGACGGGGAGTACCATGAAAAGCTAGACGGGGAATAGCAGGAAAAGATAGACGGGGAGTACAAGGAAAAACTAGACGGGGAGTACCAGCAAAAGTCTGACAGGTAGTTCCAGAAAAACCTGTAAGAGGAGTAACATGAAAAGCTAGACGGGGAGTACCAGGAAAAGATAGACGAGGAGTACGATGAAAAGTTAGACAGGGAGTACCAGGAAAAGCTAGACGAGGTGTACCAGGAAAAGTTAGACGGGGAGTACCATGAAAAGCTAGAAGGGGTGTACCAGGAAAAACGAGACGGGGAGTACTAGGAAAACCTGGACGAGGAGTACCATGAAAAGCTAGACGGGGAGTACCAGGAAAGGTTAGACGGGGAGTACCAGGAAAAGCTAGACAGGGAGTACCAGCAAAAGCTAGACAGGGCGTACCATGAAAAGCTAGACGAGGAGTACCAGCAAAAGCTAAACGAAAAATACCAGGAAAAGTTAGACGGAGAGTACCATGAAAAACTAGACCGGCGGTACCAGGAAAAGCGAGACGGGGACTACCATGAAAAGCTAGACAGGGAGTAACAGGAAGAGTGTGCGAGGAGTACCATGAAAAGCTAGACGAGGAATACCATGAAAAGCTTGACGGGGAGTTCCAGGAAAAGCTAGACGGGGAGTACCAGGAAAAGATAGACGGGGAGTACCAGGAAAGGCTAGACGGGGAGTACCAGGAAAAGCTAGTCAGGGAGTACCAGTCAAACCTGGACGAGGAGTACCAGGAAAAGCTAGACGGGGCGTACCAGGAAAAGCTACACGGGGACTACCATGAAATGCTAGACGGGGAGTACCAGGAAAAGCTAGACAGGGAGTACCAGGAAAACTTGTACGAGGAGTACCATGAAAAGCTAGACGGGAATACCAGGAAAAGATAGACAGGGATTACCAGGAAAACCTGGACGGAGAGTACCATGAAAAACTAGACGGGGAATATTAGGAAAAGATAGACTGGGAGTACCAGAAAAAATTAGGCGGGGAGTACCAGCAAAAGTCAGACAGGTAGTTACAGAAAAACCTGTAAGAGGAGTAACATGAAAAGCTAGAAGGGGAGTACCAGGAAAAGTTGGACGAGGAGTACAATGATAAGCTAGACGGGGAGTACCAGATAATGCTAGACGGGCTTTACCAGAAAAACCTTTACGGGGAGTACCAGGAAAAGCTAGACGCGAAGTAACAGGAAATGTTGGACGGGGAGTACCATGAAAAGCTACACGGGGAATACCAGGAAAAGCTAGACGAGGAGTACCAGGAAAAGCTAGACGGGCAGTATCAGAAAAAGCTAGACAGGGAGTACCAGGAAAACCTAGATGAGGAGTTCCAGGAAAAGCTAGACGAGGAGTACCAGATAAAGCTAGACGGGGCGAAACAGGAAAAGCTAGACGGGGAGTACCATGAAAAGCTAGACGAGAAATACCAGGAAAAGAGAGACGGGGAGTACCATGAAAAGCATAATGGGGAGTACCAGGAAAAGCTAGACGGGGTGTACCAGGGAAAGCTAGACAGGGAGTACCAGGAAAAGTTAGACGGGGAGTACCATGAAAAGCTAGACGGGGTGTACCAGAAAAAGCTAGACTGGGAGTAGCAGGAAAAGCCAGACAGGGAGTACTAGGAAAACCTGGACGAGGAGTACCATGAAAAGCTAGACCGGGAGGACCACGAAAAGCTAGACGGGGAGTACCAGGAAAAGCTAGACGGGGATTACCAGGAAAAGCTAGACGGGGACTACCATCAAAACATAGACAGGGAGTAACAGGAAAACCTGTACGAGGAGTACCATGAAAAGCTAGAAGGGAAGTACAAGGAAAAGCTAGACAGGGTGTACCAGGAAAAGCGAGATGGGGACTACCATCAAGAGATCGAGAGGGAGTAACAGGAAACACAGTACGAGGAGTACCATGAAAAGCTAGACGGGGAGTACCAGGAAATGCTAGACGGGGAGTACCAGGAAATGTTAGACAGGGAGTTCCAGGAAAACCTGGACGAGGAGTAACATGAAAGCTAGAAGGGGAATACCAGGAAAAACTACACGGGGAGTAACAGGAAAAGTTAGACTGGGAGTATCATCAAAAGCTAGACGAGGAGTACCAAGAAAACGTGGAGGAGAAGTACCAGGAAAAGCTAGACGAGGAGTAACAGTAAATCCTGTAGTAGGAGCACCATGAAAAGCTAGACGGGGAGTACCAGCAAAAGCTAGACAGGGAGTACTAGGAAAAGATAGACGGGGAGTACCAGGAAAGGCTAGACGGGTAGTACCAGGAAAAGCTAGACGGGGAGAACCAAGAAAAGCTAGACAGGGAGTACCAATCGAACCTGGACGAGGAGTACCTTGAAAAGCTAGACGGGGCGTACCAGGAAAAGCTACACAGGGACTACCATGAAAAGCTAGACGGGGAGTACCAGGAAAAGTCAGACAGGGAGTACCAGGAAAACCTGGAAGGGGAGTAACATGAAAAGCTAGAAGGGGAGTACCAGGAAAAGATAGACGGGGAGTACCAGGAAACGTTAGACGGGGAGTATTTTGAAAACCTAAACGAGGAATACCATGAAAAGCTAGACGGGGAGTACAAGGAAAAGCTAAACGGGTAGTACCATGAAAAGCTAGACGGAGAATAGCAAGAAAAGCTAGAGGGGGAGTATCAGGAAAAGCTAGACGGGGAGTACCAGGAAAGGTTAGACGCGGAGTACCAAGGAACCTGGACGAGAAGTAACATGAAAATCAAAACGGGGAGTACCATGAAAATCTGGACGAAGAGTACCAGGAAAAGCTAGACGGGAAGTAACAGGAAATGTTGGACGGGGAGTACCATGAAAACCTAGACGGGGAATACCAGGAAAAGCTAGACGGTGAGTACCAGAGAAACCTAGTCAGGGAGTACCAGAAAAAGCTGGACAGGGAGTACCAGGAAAAGCTAGACAGGGAGTACCAGGAAACCTGGACGAGGAGTACAGCAAAAGCTAGACAGGGAGTACCAGAAAAAGCTAGACAGGGAGTACCAGGAAAAGCTAGAAGGGGCGTAAGAGGAAAAACTAGACAACAAGTACCAGGTATAGTTAGACGAGGAGTACCGGGAAAAGCTAGACGAGGAGTACCATGAAAAGCTTGACGGGGAGTTCCAGGAAAAGCTAGACGGGGAGTTCCAGGAAAAGCGTGACGGGGAGTACCAGAAAAGCTAGACAGGAGTACCAGGAAAATCTAGACGGGGAGTACTAGGAAAAGCTAGACGGGGAGTACCAGGAAAAGCTAGGCGGGGAGTACCAAGAAAAGATAGACAGGGAGTATTATTAAAAGCTAAACGAGCAGTACAATGAAAAGCTAGATAGGGAGTACTTGGAAAAGTTAGACGGGTAGTACCATGAAAAGCTAGAAGGGGTGTACCAGGAAAAGCGAGACGGGAAGTTCTAGGAAAACCTGGACGAGGAGTACCATGAAAAGCTAGACGGGGAGTACCATGAAAAGCTAGACGAGGAGTACCAGGAAAAGTTAGACAGGGAGTACCAGGAAAACATGGACGAGTAGTACCAGCAAAAGCTAGACGTGGAGTACCATTAAAAGCTATACGGGTAGTACCATGAAAAGCTAGACGGGGTGTACCAGGAAAAGCTAGACGAGGAGTAACAGGAAATCCTGTAGGAGGAGCACCATGAAAAGCTAGACGGGGTGTACCAGCAAAAGCTAGACAGGGAGTACTAGGAAAAGATAGACGGGGAGTACCAGGAAAGGCTAGACGGGGAGTACCAGGAAAAGCTAGACGGGGAGAACCAAGAAAAGCTAGACAGGGAGTACCAATCGTACCTGGACGAGGAGTACCTTGAAAAGCTAGACGGGGCGTACCAGGAAAAGCTACACAGGGACTACCATGAAAAGCTAGACGGGGAGTACCAGGAAACACCAGACAGGGAGTACCAGGAAAACTTGGACGGGGAGTACAATGAAAAGCTAGACGGGGAATAGCAGGAAAAGATAGACGTGGAGTACAAGGAAAAACTAGACGGGGAGTACCAACAAAAGTCAGACAGGTAGTTCCAGAAAAACCTGTACGAGGAGTAACATGAAAAGCTAGAAGGGGAGTACCAGGAAAAGATAGACGGGGAGTACCAGGAAACGTTAAACGGGGAGTATTTTGAAAACCTAAACGAGGAATACCATGAAAAGCTAGATGGGGAGTACCAGGAAAAGCTAGACGGGTAGTACCATGAAAAGCTAGACGGAGAATAGCAAGAAAAGCTAGAGGGGAGTATCAGGAAAAGCTAGACGGGGAGTACCAGGAAAAGTTAGACGCGGAGTACCAAGAAACCTGGACGAGAAGTAACATGAAAAGCAAAACGGGGAGTACCATGAAAACCTGGACGAAGAGTACCAGGAAAAGATTTACGGGGAGTATCAGGAAAAGCTAGACGGGGAATACCAGGAAAAGCTAGACGGTGAGTACCAGAGAAAACTAGTCAGGGACTACCAGAAAATCTGGACAGGGAGTACCAGGAAAAGCTAGACAGGGAGTACCAGGAAACATGGACGAGGAGTACAGCAAAAGCTAGACAGGGAGTACCAGAAAAAGCTAGACAGGGAGTACCAGGAAAAGCTAGAAGGGGCGTCAGAGGAAAAACTAGACAGGGAGTACCAGGAAACCTGGACGAGGAGTTCCAGGAAAAGCTTGAAGGGAGTTCCAGGAAAAGATAGACGGGGAGTTCCAGGAAAAGCTTGACGGGGAGTACCAGAAAAGCCAGACAGGGAGTACCAGGAAAATCTAGACGGGTATACCAGGAAAAGCTAGACGGGGAGTACCAGGAAAAGCTAGGCGGGGAGTACCAGGAAAAGCTAGACAGGGAGTATCATTAAAAGCTAGACGAGGAGTACAATGAATAGCTAGGCAGGGAGTACCAGGAAAAGCTAGACGAGAAGTACCAGGAAAAGTTAGACGGGTAGTACCATGAAAAGCTAGAAGGGGTGTACCAGGAAAAGCGGGACGGGGAGTACTAGGAAAACCTTAACGAGGAGTAACATGAAAAGCTACACGGGGAGTACCAGGAAAAGTTAGACGGTGAGTACCAGGAAAAGCTAGACGGGGAGTACCAGGAAAAGTTAGACAGGGAGTACCAGGAAAACATGGACGAGTAGTATCAGCAAAAGCTAAACGTGGAGTACCATGAAAAGCTTGACGGGTAGTACAATGAAACGCTAGACGGGGTGTACCAGGAAATGCGAGACGGGGACTACCAACAAAAGATAGACAGAGTGTAACGCGAAAACGTGCACGAGGTGTACCATGAAAATCTACACGGGGACTACCATGAAAAGCTAGACGGGGAGTACCAGGAAAAGCTAGCCGGGGAGAACCAAGAAGAGCTAGACAAGGAGTACCAGGAAAAACTAGACGAGGAGTACCGGGAAAAGCTAGACGAGGAGTACCATGAAAAGCTTGACGTGGAGTTCCAGGAAAAGCTAGACGGGGAGTTCCAGGAAAAGCTTGACGGGGAGTACCAGAAAAGCTAGACAGAGAGTACCAGGAAAATCTAGACGGGGAGTACTAGGAAAAGCTAGACGGGGAGTACCAGGAAAAGCTAGGCGGGAGTACCAGGAAAAGATAGACAGGGAGTATCATTAAAAGCTAGATGAGGAGTACAATGAAAAGCTAGATAGGGAGTACTAGGAAAACCTGGACGAGGAGTACCATGAAAAGCTAGACGGGGAGTACCATGAAAAGCTAGACGTGGAGTACCATGAAAAGCTATACGGGTAGTACCATGAAAAGCTAGACGGGGTGTACCAGGAAATGCGAGACGGGGACTACCATCAAAAGATAGACAGGGTGTAACGCGAAAACGTGCACGAGGTGTACCATGAAAATCTACACGGGGACTACCATGAAAAGCTAGACGGGGAGCACCAGGAAAACCTGGACGAGGAGTACCATGAAAAGCTAGACGGGGAGTACCAGGAAAAGATAGACAGGGAGTACCAGGAAAACCTGGACGAGGAGTACCATGAAAAGCTAGACGGGGAGTACCAAAAAGAAGATAGACGGGGAGTAACAGGAAAACCTGTACGGGGAGTACCATGAACAGCTAGACGGGGAGTACCAACAAAAGCTAGACAGGGAGTACCAGGAAAAGATAGACGGGGAGTACCAGGAAAGGCTAGACAGGGAGTACCATGAAATGCTAGATGGGGAGTACCAGGAAAAGCTAGACAGGGAGTACCAGGAAAACGTGTACGAGGAGTACCATGAAAAGCTAGACGGGAATACCAGGAAAAGATAGACAGGGATTACCAGGAAAACCTGGACGGGGAGTACCATGAAAAGCTAGACGGGGAATAGCAGGAAAAGATAGACGGGGAGTACCAGGAAAAATTAGACGGGGAGTACCAGCAAAAGTCAGACAGGTAGTTACAGAAAAACCTGTAAGAGGAGTAACATGAAAAGCTAGAAGGGGAGTACCAGGAAAAGTTGGACGAGGAGTACAATGATAAGCTAGACGGGGAGTACCAGATAATGCTAGACGGGCTTTACCAGGAAAACCTTTACGGGGAGTACCAGGAAAAGCTAGACGGGAAGTAACAGGAACTGTTGGACGGGGAGTACCATGAAAACCTAGACGAGGAGTACCATGAAAAGCTACACGGGGAATACCAGGAAAAGAAAGACGAGGAGTACCTGGAAAAGCTACACGGGGAGTATCAGAAAAAGCTAGACAGGGAGTACCTGGAAAACCTGGATGAGGAGTACCAGGAAAAGCTAGACGAGGAGTACCAGGAGAAGCTAGACGAGGAGTACCAGATAAAGCTAGACGGGTCGAAACAGGAAAAGCTAGACGGGGAGTACCATGAAAAGCTAGACGAGAAGTACCAGGAAAAGAGAGACGGGGATTACCATGAAAAACTAGATGGGGTGTACCAGGAAAAGCCAGACTGGGAGAAGCAGGAAAAGCCAGACAGGGAGTACTCGGAAAACCTGGACGAGGAGTACCATGAAAAGCTAGACGGGGAGGACCAGGAAAAGCTAGACGGGGATCACCAGGAAAAGCTAGACGGGGATTACCAGGAAAAGCTAGACGGGGACTACCATCAAAAGATAGACATGTAGTAACAGGAAAACTTGTACGAGGAGTACCATGAAAAGCTAGAAGGGGAGTACCAGGAAAAGCTAGACAGGGTGTACCAGGAAAAGCGAGACGGGGACTACCATCAAGAGATCGACAGGGAGTAACAGGAAAACCTGTACGAGGAGTACCATGAAAAGCTAGACGGGGAGTACCAGGAAATGTTAGACAGGGAGTACCAGGAAAACCTGGACGAGGAGTAACATGAAAGCTAGAAGGGGAGTACCAAGAAAAACTACACGGGGTGTAACAGGAAAAGTTAGACGGGGAGTACCATCAAAATCTAGACGAGGAGTACCAAGAAAACATGGAGGAGAAGTACCAGGAAAAGCTAGACGGGGAGTAACAGGAAAACTTGTACGCGGAGCACCATGAAAAGCTAGACGGGGAGTACCAGCAAAAGCTAGACAGGGAGTACCAGGAAAAGATAGACGGGGAGTACCAGGAAAGGCTAGACGGGGAGTACCTGGAAAAGCTAGACGGAGAGAACCAAGAAAAGCTAGACAGGGAGTACCAATGGAACCTGGACGAGGAGTACCATGAAAAGCTACACAGGGACTACCATGAAAAGCTAGACGGGGAGTACCAGGAAAAGCTGGACGGGGAGTACCATGAAAAGCTAGAAAGGGAGTACCATGAAAAGCTAGACGGGGAGTACCAGGAAAAGCTAGAAGAGAAATACCAGGAAAAGAGAGACGGGGAGTACCATGAAAAGCATAACAGGGAGTACCAGGAAAAGCGAGACGGGGAGTACCATGAAAAGCTAGACGGGGAGTACCAGGAAAATCTAAACGAAAAATACCAGGAAAAGTTAGACGGGTAGTACCATGAAAAGCTAGAAGTGGTGTACCAGAAAAGCGAGACGGGGAGTACTAGGAAAACCTGGACGAGGAGTACCATTAAAAGCTAGACGGGGAGTACCAGGAAAAGTTAGACGGGGAGTACCAGGAAAAGCTAGACAGGGAGTACCAGGTAAAGCTAGGCGAGGAGTATCTTTGAAAAGCTAGACAGGGCGTACCATGAAAAGCTAGACGAGGAGTACCAGGAAAAGCTAGACGGGGAGTACCATGAAAAGCTAGACGGGGAGTACCAGAAAAAGTTAGACGGGGAGTACCAGGAAAAGCTAGACGGGGAGTACCAGGAAAAGCTAGACGGGGAGTACCATGAAAAGCTAGAATGTGAGTACCATGAAAAGCTAGACGGGGAGTACCAGGAAAAGCTAGACGAGAAGTACCAGGAAAAGAGAGACGGGGAGTACCATGAAAAGCATAACGGGGAGTACCAGGAAAAGTGAGACGGGGAGTACCATGAAAAGCTAGACGGGTTGTACCAGGAAAAGCTAGACAGGGAGTACCAAGAAAAGTTAAACGGGGAGTACCATGAAAAGCTAGACGGGGTGTACCAGGAAAAGCTAGACTGGGAGTAGCAGGAAAAGCTAGACAGGGAGTACTAGGAAAACCTGGACGAGGAGTACCAGGAAAAGCTAGACGAGGAGCACCAGGAAGAGTTAGACGGGGAGTTCCATGAAAAGCTATAC
Source organism: Eledone cirrhosa (assembly GCA_964016885.1). Lineage (NCBI taxonomy): Eukaryota > Metazoa > Mollusca > Cephalopoda > Octopoda > Eledonidae > Eledone > Eledone cirrhosa. The sequence continues at coordinate 4,060,804 of OZ024757.1, read as the reverse complement.
CGGGAGTACATGGAAAAGCGAGACGGCGACTACCATCAAAAGATAGTCAGGCAGTAACAGGAAAACCTGTACGAGGAGTACCATGAAAAGCTATAAGGGGAGTACCAGGAAAAGCTAGATAGGGAGTACCAGGACAAGCGAGACGGGGACTACCATCAAAAGATAGACAGGGAGTAACAGGAAAACCTGTACGAGGAGTACCATGAAAAGCTAGACGGGAATAGCAGGAAAAGATAGACGGGGAGTAACAGGAAAAGCTAGACGGGGAGTACCAGGAAAAGTTAGACAGGGAGTACCAGGATATCCTGGACGAGAAGTAACATGAAAGCTAGAAGGGGAGTACCAGGAAAAACTACACGGGGAGTACCAGGAAAAGTTAAACGGGGAGTACCAAGAAAACGTGGAGGAGAAGTACCAGGAAAAGCTAGACGGGGAGTAACAGGAAAACCTGTACGAGGAGCACCATGAAAATCTAGACGGGGTGTACCAGCAAAAGCTAGACAGGGAGTACCAGGAAAAATAGACGGGTAGTACCAGGAAAGGCTAGACGGGGAGTAACAGGAAAAGGTAGACGAGGAGTACCAAGAAAAGCTACACGGGGGCTACCATGAAAAGCTAGACGGGGAGTACCAGGAAAAGCTACAGGGGGCTACCATGAAGAGCTAGACGGGGAGTACCAGGAAAAGCTAGACAGGTAGTACCAGGAAAACTTGTAGGAGGAGTACCATGAAAAGCTAGACGGGGAGTACCAGGAAAAGTTAGTCAGGGACTACCAAGAAACCCGGACGAGGTGTAACATGAAAAGCAAAACGGGGAGTACCATGAAAACCTGGACGAGGAGTACCAGGAAAAGCTTTACGGGGATTACCAGGAAAAGCTAGACGTGAAGTAACAGGAAATGTTGGAGGGGAGTACCATGAAAACCAAGACGAGGAGTACCATGAAAAGCTAGACGGTGAATACCAGGAAAAGCTAGACGAGGAGTACCAGCAAAAACTAGACGGTGATTACCAGAGAAACCTAGTCAGGGACTACCAGAAAAAGCTGGACAGGGAGTACCAGGAAAAGCTAGGCAGGGAGTACCAGGAAACCTGGACGAGGAGTACAGCAAAAGCTAGACAGGGAGTACCAGGCAAAGCTAGAAGGGGCGTAAGAGGAAAAACTAGACAGCAAGTACCAGGAAAACTTGGATGAGGAGTACCAGGAAAAACTAGACGAGGAGTACCAGGAAAAGCTAGTCGGGGAGTACCAAGAAGAGCTAGGCAATGAGTACCAGGAAAAACTAGACGAGGAGTACCAGGAAAAGCTAGACGAGGAGTGCCATGAAAAGCTTGACGGGGATTACCAGGAAAAGCTAGAAGGGGAGTTCCAGAATAAGCTTGAACGGGAGTACCAGAAAAGCTAGACAGGGAGTACCAGGAAAATCTAGACGGGGAGTACCAGGAAAAGTTAGACGGGGAGTACCAGGCAAAGCTAGACGGGGAGTAACAGGAAAAGTTAGACAGGGAGAAGCAGGAAAACCTGGACGAGGAGTAACATGAAAGCTAGAAGGGGAGTACCAGGAAAAACTACACGGGGCGTACCAGGAAAAGTTTGACGGGGAGTACCATCAAAAACTAGACGAGGAGTACCAAGAAAACGTGGGGGAGAAGTACCAGGAAAAGCTAGACGGGGAGTAACAGGAAAACCTGTACGAGGAGCACCATGAAAAGCGAGACAGGGAGTACCAGCAAAATCTAGACAGGGAATACCAGGAAAAGATAAACGGGGAGTACCAGGAAAAGATACACGGCGACTACCATCAAAAGCTAGACGGGGAGTTCCAGGAAAAGCTAGACAGGGAGTACCAGGAAAACTTGTACGAGGAGTACAATGAAAAGCTAGACGGGGAGTACCATGAAAAGATAGACAGGGAGTACCAGGAAAACCTGGCGGGGAGTACCATGAAAAGCTAGACGAGGATTACCAGGAAAAGATAGACGGGGAGTCCCAGGAAAGACTAGACGGGGAGTACTAGGAAAAGCTAGGCGGGGAGTACCAAGAAAAGCTAGACAGGGAGTACCGATCAAACCTGGACGAGGATTACCATGAAAAGCTAGACGGGGCATACCAGGAAAAGTTACATGGGGACTACCATGAAAAGCTAGACGGGGAGTACCAGGAAAAGCTAGACAGGGAGTACCAGGAAAACATGTAGGAGGAGTACCATGAAAAGCTACACGGGGAGTACCAGGAAAAGTTAGACAGGGAGTACTAACAAACCTGCACGAGGAGTAACATGAAAAGCAAAACGGGGAGTACCATGAAAACCTGGACGAGGAGTACCAGGAAAAGCTTTACGGGGAGTACCAATAAAAGCTGGACGGGAAGTAAGAGGAAATGTTGGACGGAGTGTACCATGAAAAGCTAGACGAGGAATACCAGGAAAAGCTAGACGAGGAGTACCAGAAAAAGCCAGACGGTGAGTATCAGAAAAAGCTAGACAGGGAGTACCAGGAAAACCTGGATGAGGAGTTCCAGGAAAAGCTAGACGAGGAGTACCAGATAAAGCTAGACGGGTCGAAACAGGAAAAGTTAGACGGGGAGTACCAGGAAAAGTTAGACGAGGAGTAACATGAAAACATGGACGAGGAGTACCAGGAAAAGCTAGACGGGAAGTAGCATGCAAACTTAGACGAGGAATACCAGCAAAACCTTGACGAGAAGTACCAGGAAAAGCTAGAAGTGGAGTACCAGGAAAAGTTAGACGGAGAGTACCATGAAATCCTAGACGAGGAGTACCAGGAAAGCTATAGGGGAGTACCAGGAAAAGCTACACGAGTGGTACCAGGAAAAGCTAGACGGTGAGTACCAGAGAAACCTAGTCAGGGAGTACCAGAAAAAGCTGGACGAGGAGTACCAAGAAAAGCTAGACAGGGAGTACCAGAAAAAGCTAGACAGGGAGTACCAGTAAAAGCTAGAAGGGACGTACCAGGAAAAACTAGACAGGAAGTACCAGGAAAACCTGGACGATGATTTCATGGAAAAGCTAGACGAGGAATACCAGGAAAAGCTAGCCGTGGAGTACCAAGAAGAGCTAGACAAGGAGTACGAGGAAAAACTAGTAGAGGAGTACCAGGAAAAGCTAGATGAAGAGTACCATGAAAAGCTTGACGGGGAGTTCCAGGAAAAGCTTGACGGGGAGTACCAGGAAAAGCTATAAAGGGAGTATCATTAAAATCTAGACGAGGAGTACCTTGAAAAGCTAGACAGGGCGTACCATGAAAAGCGAGACGAGGAGCACGATTGAAAAGCGAGACGGGGACTACCATGAAAAGCTAGACAGCGAGTACCAGGAAAACCTGTGCGAGGAGTACCATGAAAACCTAGACGGGGAGTACCAGGAAAAGCTAGACGGGGAGTACCAGGAAACGCTAGACGGGGAGTACCAGGAAAAGTTAGAAAGGGAGTACCATGAAAAGCTAGACGGGGAGTACCAGGAAAAGCTAGACGAGAAGTACCAGGAAAAGACAGACGGGGAGTACACTGAAAAGCATAACGGGGAGTACCAGGAAAATCGAGACGGGAGTAACATGAAATGCTAGACGGGGTGTACCAGGAAAAGCTAGACAGGGAGTACCAGGAAAAGCTAGACGGCGATTACCAGGAAAAGCTAGACGGTGTGTACCAGGAAAAGCTAGACGGGGAGTAGCAGGAAAATCTAGACGGGGAGTACTAGGAAAACCTGGACGAGGAATACAAAGAAAAGCTAGACGAGGAGCACCAGGAATAGTTAGACGGGGAGTTCCATGAAAAGTTAGAGGGGAGTACCTGGAAAAGCGAGACGGGAACTACCATCAAAAGATAGACAGGGAGTAACAGGAAATCCTGTACGAGGAGTACCATGAAAAGCTAGAAGGGGAGTACCAGGAAAAGCTAGACAGGGAGTACCAGGAAAAGCGAGACGGGGTCTACCATCAAAAGATAGACACGGAGTAACAGGAAAACCTGTACAAGGAGTACCATGAAAAGCTAGACGGGAATAGCAGGAAAAGATAGACGGGGGTACCAGGAAAAGCTAGACGGGGAGTACCAGGAAAAGTTAGACAGGGAGTACCATGAAAAGCCTGGACGAGGAGTAACATGAAAGCTGGAAGGGGAGTACCAGGAAAAAGTACACGGGGATTACCAGAAAAAGTTCGACGGGGAGTACCAAGAAAACGTGGAGGATAAGTACCAGGAAAAGCTAGACGGGGAGTAACAGGAAGACCTGTACGAGGAGCACCATGAAAAGCTAGACGGGGAGTACCAGCAAAAGTTAGACAGGGAGTACCGGGAAAAGATAGACGGCGAGTCCCATGAAAAGCTAGATAGGGAGTACCAGGAAAAGCTAGACAGGGAGTATCAGGAAAATATAGACGGGGAGTACCAGGAAAAGCTAGGAGGGGAGTATCTTGAAAAGCTAGACAGGGCGTACCATGAAAAGCTAGACGAGGAGCACGATTGAACAGCTAGAGGGGTGTACCTGGAAAAGCTAAAGGAAAAATACCTGCAAAAGTTAGACGGAGAGTACCATGAAAAACTAGACGGGTAGTACCAGGAAAAGCGAGACGGGGACTGCCATGAAAAGCTAGACTGGGAGTAACAGGAAAACCTGTGCGAGGAGTACCATGAAAATCTAGACGGGGAGTACCAGGAAAAGTTAGACGGGGAGTACCAGGAAAAGCTAGATGGGGAGTACCACTAAAAGCTAGACGGGGAGTATCAGGAAACGCTAGACGGGGAGTACCATGAAAAGCTAGAAAGGGAGTACCATGAAAAGCTAGACGGGGAGTACTAGGAAAAGCTAGACGAGAAGTACCAGGAACAGTTAGACGGGGAGTACCATGAAAAGCTAGACGGGGTGTACCAGGAAAAGCTAGACGGGGAGTAGCAGGAAAAGCCAGACAAGGAGTACTAGGAATACCTGGACGAGGAGTACCATGAAACGCTAGACGGGGAGGACCAGGAAAAGCTAGACGGGGAGTACCAGGAAAAGCTAGACGGGGATTACCAGGAAAAGCTAGACGGTGTGTACCAGGAAAAGCTAGACGCGGAGAAGAAGGAAAAGCTAGACAGGGAGTACTAGGAAAACCTGGACGAGGAATACCAAGAAAAGCTAGACGAGGAGCACCAGGAAGAATTAGACGGGGAGTTCCATGAAAAGCGAGAGGGGAGTACCTGGAAAAGCGAGACGGGGACTACCATCAAAGATAGACAGTACCATGAAAAGCTAGGCGGGGACTACCAGCAAAAGTCAGACAGGTAGTTCCAGAAAAAAAACCTGTACGAGGAGTAACATGAAAAACTAGAAGGGGAGTACCAGGAAAAGCTAGACGGGGAGTACCAGGAAAAGCTAGAAAGGGAGTACCATCAAAAGCTAGACGGGGAGTACCAGGAAAATTCTAGACGAGAAGTACCAGGAAAAGACAGACGGGGAGTACCATGAAAAGCATAACGGGGAGCACCAGGAAAGGCGAAACGGGGAGTACCATGAAAATCTAGACGGGGTGTACCAGGAAAAGCTAGACAGGGAGTACCAGGTAAAGTTAGACGGGGAGTACCAGGAAAAGCTAGACGGGGAGTACCAGGAAAAGTTAGACAGGGAGTACCATGAAAAGCCTGGACGAGGAGTAACATGAAAGCTAGAAGGGGAGTACCAGGAAAAACTACACGGGGAGTACCAGGAAAAGTTAGATGGGCAGTACCATCAAAAGCTAGACGAGGAGAACCAAGAAAACGTGGAGGGGAAGTACCAGGAAAAGCTGGACGGGGAGTAGCAGGAAAAGCCAGACAGGGATTACGAGGAAAACATGGACGGGGAGTACCATGAAAAGCTTGACGGGGAGGACCAGGAAAAGCTAGACAGGGAGTACCAGGAAAAGCTAGAAAGGGAGTACCATCATAAGCTAGACGGGGAGTACCAGGAAAATTCTAGACGAGAAGTAGCAGGAAAAGACAGACGGGGAGTACCATGAAAAGCATAACGGGGAGCACCAGGAAAGGCGAAACGGGGAGTACCATGAAAATCTAGACAGGGTGTACCAGGAAAAGCTAGACAGGGAGTACCAGGTAAAGTTAGACGGGGAGTACCAGGAAAAGCTAGACGGGGAGTACCAGGAAAAGTTAGACAGGGAGTACCATGAAAAGCCTGGACGAGGAGTAACATGAAAGCTAGAAGGGGAGTACCAGGAAAAACTACACGGGGAGTACCAGGAAAAGTTAGATGGGGAGTACCATCAAAAGCTAGACGAGGAGAACCAAGAAAACGTGGAGGGGAAGTACCAGGAAAAGCTGGACGGGGAGTAGCAGGAAAAGCCAGACAGGGATTACGAGGAAAACATGGACGGGGAGTACCATGAAAAGCTTGACGGGGAGGACCAGGAAAAGCTAGACAGGGAGTACCAGGAAAAGCTAGACGGGGATTACCAGGAGAAGCTAGACGGGGAGTACCAGGAAAAGCGAGACGGGGACTGCCATGAAAAGCTAGACTGGGAGTAACAGGAAAACCTGTGCGAGGAGTACCATGAAAATCTAGACGGGGAGTACCAGGAAAAGTTAGACGGGGAGTACCAGGAAAAGCTAGATGGGGAGTACCACTAAAAGCTAGACGGGGAGTATCAGGAAACGCTAGACGGGGAGGACCATGAAAAGCTAGAAAGGGAGTACCATGAAAAGCTAGACGGGGAGTACTAGGAAAAGCTAGACGAGAAGTACCAGGAACAGTTAGACGGGGAGTACCATGAAAAGCTAGACGGGGTGTACCAGGAAAAGCTAGACGGGGAGTAGCAGGAAAAGCCAGACAAGGAGTACTAGGAATACCTGGACGAGGAGTACCATGAAACGCTAGACGGGGAGGACCAGGAAAAGCTAGACGGGGAGTACCAGGAAAAGCTAGACGGGGATTACCAGGAAAAGCTAGACGGTGTGTACCAGGAAAAGCTAGACGCGGAGAAGCAGGAAAAGCTAGACAGGGAGTACTGGGAAAACCTGGACGAGGAATACCAAGAAAAGCTAGACGAGGAGCACCAGGAAGAATTAGACGGGGAGTTCCATGAAAAGCGAGAGGGGAGTACCTGGAAAAGCGAGACGGGGACTACCATCAAAGATAGACAGTACCATGAAAAGCTAGGCGGGGACTACCAGCAAAAGTCAGACAGGTAGTTCCAGAAAAAAAACCTGTACGAGGAGTAACATGAAAAACTAGAAGGGGAGTACCTTCAAAAGCTAGACGGGGCGTACCAGGAAAAGCTAGAAAGGGAGTACCTTCAAAAGCTAGACGGGGCGTACCAGGAAAATTCTAGACGAGAAGTACCAGGAAAAACTACACGGGGAGTACCAGGAAAAGTTAGATGGGGAGTACCATCAAAAGCTAGACGAGGAGAACCAAGAAAACGTGGAGGGGAAGTACCAGGAAAAGCTGGACGGGGAGTAGCTGGAAAAGCCAGACAGGGATTACGAGGAAAACATGGACGGGGAGTACCATGAAAAGCTTGACGGGGAGGACCAGGAAAAGCTAGACAGGGAGTACCAGGAAAAGCTAGAAAGGGAGTACCATCATAAGCTAGACGGGGAGTACCAGGAAAATTCTAGACGAGAAGTAGCAGGAAAAGACAGACGGGGAGTACCATGAAAAGCATAACGGGGAGCACCAGGAAAGGCGAAACGGGGAGTACCATGAAAATCTAGACGGGGTGTACCAGCAAAAGCTAGACAGGGAGTACCAGGTAAAGTTAGACGGGGAGTACCAGGAAAAGCTAGACGGGGAGTACCAGGAAAAGTTAGACAGGTAGTACAATGAAAAGCCTGGACGAGGAGTAACATGAAAGCTAGAAGGGGAGTACCAGGAAAAACTACACGGGGAGTACCAGGAAAAGTTAGATGGGGAGTACCATCAAAAGCTAGTCGAGGAGAACCAAGAAAACGTGGAGGGGAAGTACCAGGAAAAGCTGGACGGGGATAGCAGGAAAAGCCAGACAGGGATTACGAGGAAAACATGGACGGGGAGTACCATGAAAAGCTTGACGGGGAGGACCAGGAAAAGCTAGACAGGGAGTACCAGGAAAAGCTAGACGGGGATTACCAGGAAAAGCTAGACGGGGAGTACCAGGAAAAGCTAGACTGGGATTACCAGGAAAAGCTAGACGGTGTGTACCAGGAAAAGCAAGACGGGGAGAAGCAGGAAAAGCTAGACAGGGAGTACTAGGAAAACCTGGACGAGGAATACCAAGAAAAGCTAGACGAGGAGCACCAGGAAGAATTAGACGGTGAGTTCCATGAAAAGCTAGAGGGGAGTACCTGGAAAAGCGAGACGGGGACTACCATCAAAGATAGACAGTACCATGAAAAGCTAGGCGGGGACTACCAGCAAAAGTCAGACAGGTAGTTCCAGAAAAAAAACCTGTACGAGGAGTAACATGAAAAACTAGAAGGGGAGTACCAGGAAAAGCTAGACGGGGAGTACCAGGAAAAGCTAGAAAGGGAGTACCATCAAAAGCTAGACGGGGAGTACCAGGAAAATCCTAGACGAGAAGTACCAGGAAAAGACAGACGGGGAGTACCATGAAAAGCATAACGGGGAGCACCAGGAAAGGCGAAACGGGGAGTACCATGAAAATCTAGACGGGGTGTACCAGGAAAAGCTAGACAGGGAGTACCAGGTAAAGTTAGACGGGGAGTACCAGGAAAAGCTAGACGGGGAGTACCAGGAAAAGTTAGACAGGGAGTACCATGAAAAGCCTGGACGAGGAGTAACATGAAAGCTAGAAGGGGAGTACCAGGAAAAACTACACGGGGAGTAGCAGGAAAAGCCAGACAGGGATTACTAGGAAAACCTGGACGAGGAGTACCATGAAAAGCTTGACGGGGAGGACCAGGAAAAGCTAGACAGGGAGTACCAGGAAAAGCTAGACGGGGATTCCAGGAAAAGTTAGACGGGGTGTACAAGGAAAAGCTAGACGGGGAGTAGCAGGAAAAGCTAGACAGGGAGTACCTGGAAAACTTGTACGAGGAGTACCATGAAAATCTAGACGGGGAGTACCAGGAAAAGATAGACGGCGATTACCAGGAAAAGCTAGACGGTGTGTACCAGGAAAAGCTAGACGGGGAGTAGCAGGAAAAGCTAGACGGGGAGTACTAGGAAAACCTGGACGAGGAATACAAAGAAAAGCTAGACGAGGAGCACCAGGAATAGTTAGACGGGGAGTTCCATGAAAAGTTAGAGGGGAGTACCTGGAAAAGCGAGACGGGAACTACCATCAAAAGATAGACAGGGAGTAACAGGAAAACCTGTACAAGGAGTACCATGAAAAGCTAGACGGGAATAGCAGGAAAAGATAGACGGGGTATACCAGGAAAAGCTAGACGGGGAGAACCAGGAAAAGTTAGATAGGGAGTACCATTTAAACCTGGACGAGGAGTAACATGAAAGCTAGAAGGGGAGTACTAGGAAAAAGTACACGGGGATTACCAGGAAAAGTTCGACGGGGAGTACCATCAAAAGCTAGACGAGGAGTACCAAGAAAACGTGGAGGATAAGTACCAGGAAAAGCTAGACGGGGAGTAACAGGAAGACCTGTACGAGGAGCACCATGAAAAGCTAGACGGGGAGTACCAGCAGAAGTTAGACAGGGAGTACCGGGAAAAGATAGACGGCGAGTCCCATGAAAAGCTAGATAGGGAGTACCAGGAAAAGCTAGACAGGGAGTATCAGGAAAATATAGACGGGGAGTACCAGGAAAAGCTAGGCGGGGAGTATCTTGAAAAGCTGGACAGGGCGTACCATGAAAAGCTAGACGAGGAACACGATTGAAAAGCTAGAGGGGTGTACCTGGAAAAGCTAAAGGAAAAATACCAGGAAAAGTTAGACGGAGAGTACCATGAAAAACTAGACGGGTAGTACCAGGAAAAGCGAGACGGGGACTGCCATGAAAAGCTAGACAGGGAGTAACAGGAAAACCTGTGCGAGGAGTACCATGAAAAGCTAGACGGGGAGTACCCGGAAAAGTTAGACGGGGAGTACCAGGAAAAGCTAGATGGGGAGTACCACTAAAAGCTAGACGGGGAGTATCAGGAAACGCTAGACGGGGAGTACCATGAAAAGCTAGAAAGGGAGTACCATGAAAAGCTAGACGGGGAGTACTAGGAAAAGCTAGACGAGAAGTACCAGGAACAGTTAGACGGGGAGTACCATGAAAAGCTAGACGGGGTGTACCAGGAAAAGCTAGACGGGGAGTAGCAGGAAAAGCCAGACAAGGAGTACTAGGAATACCTGGACGAGGAGTACCATGAAAAGCTAGACGGGGAGGACCAGGAAAAGCTAGACGGGGAGTACCAGGAAAAGCTAGTCGGGGATTACCAGGAAAAGCTAGACGGTGTGTACCAGGAAAAGCTAGACGGGGAGAAGCAGGAAAAGCTAGACAGGGAGTACTAGGAAAACCTGGACGAGGAATACCAGAAAAACCTGGATGAGGAGTACCAGGCAAAGCTAGACGGGTAGTACCATGAATAGCTAGACGGGATGTACCAGGAAAAGCGAGACGGGGAGTACTAGGGCAACCTGGACGAGGAGTACCATGAAAAGCTAGACGTGGAGTACCAGGAAAATCTAAGCGGGGAGTACCTGGAAAACCTAGACAGGGAGTACCAGGAAAAGCTAGACAGGGAGTACCAGGAAAAGCTAGACGGGGAGTACCAGGAAAAGCTAGGCGGGGAGTACCAGGAAAAGCTAGACAGGCCGTACCATGAAAAGCTAACGAGGAGCACCATGAAAAGATAGACGAGGAGTACCAGGAAAATCTAAACGAAAAATACCAGGAAAAGCGAGACGGGGAGTACCATGAAAAACTAGACTGGGAGTACCAGGAAAAGCGAGACGGGCGCTACCATGAAAAGCTAGACAGGGATTAACAGGAAAACATGTGCGAGGAGTACCATGAAAAGCATAACTGGGAGTACCAGGAAAAGCGAGACGGGCACTACCATGAAAAGCTAGACGGGGAGTACCAGGAAAAGCTAGACAGGGAGCATAAAGAAAATTTAGACGGGTAGTTCCATTAAAAGCTAGATGAGGAGTACCAGGTAAGGCTAGACGGGGAGTACCAGGAAACGCTAGACGAGGAGTACCAGGAAAAGCTAGCCGAGGAGTATCAGAAAACGCTAGACTGGAAGTACCAGAAAATCCTGGACGAGGAGTTCGAGGAAAAGCTAGAAGAGGAGTACCAGGAAAAGCTAGACGGGGAGTACCAGGAAAAGCTAGACGGGGAGTATCAGGAAAATCTAGACGGGGAGTACCAGGAAAAGTTGGACGAGGAGTACAACGATAAGCTAGATCGGGAGTACCAGATAAAGCTAGACGGGGAGTACCAGGAAAACCTGGACGATGAGTACCATGAAAAGCTAGACGGGGAGTACCATGAAATGCTAGACGGGGAATAGCAAGAAAAGCTAGAGAGCAGTATCAGGAAAAGCTAGACAGGGAGTACCAAGAAACCTGGACGAGGAGTAACATGAAAAGCAAAACGGGGAGTAACATGAAAACCTGGACGAGGAGTACCAGGAAAAGCTTTACGAGGAGTACCAGGAAAAGCTTTACGAGGAGTACCAGGAAAAGCTAGTCGGGAAGTAACAGGAAAAGTTAGACAGGGAGTACCAGGAAAACCTGGATGAGGATTTCCAGGAAAAGCTAGACGAGGAGTACCAGAGAAAGCTAGACGGGGAGAAACAGGAAAAGTTAGATGGGGAGTACCATGAAAACCTGGACGAGGAGTACCAGGAAAAGCTAGACGGGAAGTACCATGAAAACTTAGAGGAGATATACCAGGAAAACCTGGACGAGAAGTTCCAGGAAAAGCTAGAAGTGGAGTACCATGAAAAGCTAGACGTTTAGTACCAGGAACATTTAGACGGAGAGTACCATGAAAACCCAGACGAGGAGTACCTGGAAAAGCTATACGGGGAGTACCAGGAAAAGCTAGACGAGGAGTACCAGGAAAAGTTAGACGGTGAGTACCAGAGAAACCTAGTCAGGGAGTACCAGGAAAAGATGGATAGGGAGTACCAGGATAAGCTAGACAGGGAGTACCAGGAAAACCTGGACGAGGAGTACCAGGAAAACTAGACGGGGCGTACCAGAAAAAGCTAGACAGGGAGTACCAGGAAAAAGTAGACAGGAAGTACCAGGAAAACCTGGACGAGGAGTACCAGGAAAAGCTAGACGTGGAGTACCAGGAAAAGCTAGCCGGGGAGTACACGGAAGAGCTAGACAAGGAGTACCAGGAAAAACTAGACGGGGAGTACCAGGAAAAGCTAGACGAGGAGTACCATGAAAAGCTTGACGGGGAGTTCCAGGAAAAGCTAGACGGTGAGTTCCAGGAAAAGCTTGACGGGGAGTACCAGAAAAGCTAGACAGGGAGTACCAGGAAAGCTAGACGACGACCACCACACCAGCAACACAACAACTACTACACGACCATAACACCATACACCACCACTACTACACCACCACCACACCATACACCACCAATACTACACCACCACCAGACCATAGACCACCGCTACTACACCACCACCACACCATACACCACCACCACGACATACACCACCGCTACTACACCACCACTACTACACCACCACCACACCATACACCACCACCACGACATACACCACTGCTACTACACCACCACCACACCATACACCACCACCACACCATACACCACCACTACTACACCACCGCCACCACAACATACAGCACCATTACTACACCACCACCACCACTCCATACACCAACACACCATACACCACCACTACTACACCACCACCACCACACCATACACCACCACTACTACACCACCACCACCACACCATACTCCAGCACTACTACACCACCACCACACCATACACCACCACTACTACACCACCACCACACCATACACCACCACTACTACACCACCCCCACATCATACACCACCACTACTACACCACCACCACCACACCATACACCACCACTACTACACCACCGCCACCACAACATACACCACCATTACTACACCACCACCACCACTCCATACACCAACACACCATACACCACCACTACTACACCACCACCACACCATACACCACCACTACTACACCACCACCACCACACCATACTCCAGCACTACTACACCACCACCACACCATACACCACCACTACTACACCACCACCACACCATACACCACCACTACTACACCACCCCCACATCATACACCACCACCACACCATACACCACCACCACACCATACACCACCACACCATACACCACCACTACTACACCCCCCACACCATACACCACCACTACTACACCACCCCTACACCATACACCACCACCACACCATACACCACCACTACTACACCGCCACCACCACACCATACACCACCACTACTACACCACCACCAAACCATACACCACCACACCATACACCACCACTATTACACCACCACCACCACACCATACACCACCACTACTACACCCCCCACACCATACACCACCACTACTACACCACCCCTACACCATACACCACCACCACACCATACACCACCACTACTACACCGCCACCACCACACCATACACCACCACTACTACACCACCACCAAACCATACACCACCACACCATACACCGCCACTATTACACCACCACCACCACACCATACACCACCACTACTACACCACCACCACACCATACACCATCACTATTACACCACCACCACCACACCATACACCACCACTACTACACCACCACCACACCATACACCACCACTACTACACCACCACCACACCATTCACCACCACTACTACACCGCCGCCACCACACCATACACCACCACTACTACACCACCACCACAAAATACACCACCATTACTACACCACCACCACACCATACACCACCACTACTACACCACCACCACACCATACACTACCATTACTACACCACCACCACACCATAAACCACCACTACTACACCGCCACCACCACACCATACACCACCACTACTACACCGCCACCACCACACCATACACCACCACTACTACACCACCACCACCACCACTACACCACCACCACAACCACCACCACCACCACACCATACACCACCACTACTACACCACCACCACCACCACTACACCACCACCACAACCACCACCACCACCACACCATACACCACCACTACTACACCACCACCACCACCACTACACCACCACCACAACCACCACCACCACAAAGCCACAACCAACACTACACCACCTCCAACGCCAACGCCAACAATGTTGGCGAGAATCTTTTTAATATTTTCTCAACTAACGAATCCATTCAAGTGAAACATTTCGTTATGAAACCTTCCACGGTTGAATGACTCAGCAAATTTCATCAAAAACTCCATTAAAGCCCCCCCCCCCCCCCATCTCCCAATACACCACCATTTCTCACTCTAACACACACTCTGGTCAACATCATCTCAAATGTTTTCTTATTGTTATTAAATCTACCGCTAGAGGGCGTGGTTGTTCGGCGGAGCTGCTAGAATAGTGGATAACATGTCTTGAGGCATAGAGTTACGGCGCTTTACGTTTTGTTTTCTAATCCCACCTAGGTTAGTTTTGCCTTTAATTATCACGGTGTTAGTAAAGCAAAGAACCAGTAATGCACTGGGCTCGAATGAATCTACCCCCGACCCCCTCCCCAATTGCTGGCCTTGTGCCTAAATAAGAAAAATAACATTATTAAATATACCGCTAGAGGGCGTGGTGAATTGGCGGACATTAAACTTTGCGTCATAGAGTTACGTCCCTTTACGTTATGAGTTCAAATCTCGCCGAAGTTAGCTTTTCCTTTCATCCTTACGGTGTCGGTAAAATCTTGATTGTCCATAGTAAACGATGATGACATCCTCTTTATTGTTGTTCCCGTCTGCTGTGGGCACGAAGGTGGGTATGGAGGCCGATCCTTGACTTGCAGGTCCGGGAACAGTGGGGGCAGGAGAAGAGACCGGAGTCAGACAGGCAACTCCCAGATGTTACCTCCACCTGTTACTCCACCTCTCGCCCATCGCCATAGGGCTTTGGGAGGGCATGCTAAAGAAACCTGTGCGGAAAAGGTTTATAGTGGGAGGGCCAGTGCACAGTGACGGTCCCACTCACTCGGCCGCAGAAGCCAGAATCCGGTGGTACGGAGGACCGTCACGACCAGGGGCTTCCTTGGCTGCAGTGGATCGCCACGACGTCTGTACTGCCTTTAGCGCCCCACACCGCTTGCTGTCGCTGCCTTCATGACCGTTGGGACGTAGTTGTCCTCCTCCACTCACTCCGCCGGGTACAGTCTTCGCATGCAGGGGCAGTCATGCCCTATCTAACTCACTGGGGGGTTTCAGACCCGTCCGGCTACCCTCAACCTGGTTCGGCCCGCCACCAAGGTGTGGCCGCTGTCGCATGCTACAGCTTCTTCGGGCCACATGTGAGAGCTGAGTGTCAGGTGGGACCCAATGCAGGACGAGCTGTCCTGAAAAGGGCATGGCTAGTCCTCCCTACAGAGGTACATGCCCCTCCCTTACACCCCAGGCATACACACACGCATATACATACACATACATATGTACATGTGTATATACATATTTAGGCATTTTTGGATGGCCGTTGACTCTTATGAGTTCTTTCGCCCTTTGTCAGGTTTTGTTTTTTGTCCTGCAGGGTGTCCAAAATCACCCTCCTCACCAAGTAAACTTGGTGGAGTTGCCAGTTTAGTCGCTAACGACCCGACCATGCGACAGGTTGTACTGGTTTCCATGTTACCAGTAGCTCTCAAGAATGACGTGACATATAAAGTCGGTAAAATAAAGTACCAGTAATCTACTGGTTCGATTAATTGACTTTCCCCTCCCACCAAAATTGTTGACCTTGTGCATAAATCAGAAATCGTTTATAAAATCTACCGCTAGAGGGCGTGGTGGACTGGCGGAGTTGTTAGAGTTGCGGATAACATGCCTTGTGGCATAGAGTTACGTCCCTTTACATTCTATAGATACCTAGTAATAATTATTATACTCCTTCCTTGATATTCCTTTATTGCTCTCGAAATCTGTAGGAAGGACTATAAATACCCCCCAGGTATCTATATTCGAAGTTTAATATGTTACCTCATGGAACTCTCTGGTCTTATATTCCTTATAAATTATCTCCCCTTAATGTTTGATATGATATTTTATATATCGGTCAATCGATCTTTTAAAATAAATGTTCGGATTTATTCCATGGAATCATTTTCTGAGCTTTACCTACATACGGCGCATGTTTGGGATTTTCTCAAACATATATATATATATATATATAATACATTTAAAAATATGGATGTCATGTTTGAGAAAATCCCAAACATGCGCCGTATGTAGGTAAAGCTCAGAAAATGATTTTCTTCTAACTTTAATTTTATACCTAATTGTGTATGGTTGACGGTATATTTAATCGATTTCCACGTGCTGTTGAAATGTTGGGTAAATATTCTATGGCGGTTGGTCGCGAAGAGATTGCTGTAGTTTATTTATCTACTATTTCTTCATAGGTGCCTTTTAATCTTATAGCCTGGTCTAATTGATTTTTTGTGTGGTTAATTATGCTAATTGGGAGAGGAAATGGTGATTATATATTATCAAATGATTGTATGGACATACTTTATAGTATATATATATAATTGAATAAACAAGAGAGATGAACACTAATATAAACATACATGTGTTCGAATCGGAAGGACAACATTTGCTAGGGTGAAAAATACTAACTACAGCAATATGGTTTGTTATCCTTAACTTTAAATATTAAATTAAGAAAAATAACAGACCTATATTGGGCAAAACGCCTGGTAACAACTAGACAGTATTGGAGACTTATTAAGTGAAGTTCTCACGTTTCTCTGCTCCTCAGTAGTTGTTGAGAAATTAGTGATCCTTTCACTTCTAAAAATATTAGAGAATGACTTGTGTGCGATATGAAATATCGCACGTGTCATTCGGAACCCAGCTTGTCTCGAAATTTCCTGCCGCTAAAAATAGCAGCCAGGCTGACAGGACAATAAAAATTAGCTCTAGATGATGGAACCGACAAATATGATTCGAACACATGTAAGTTTATATTAGTGTTCATCTCTCTTGTTTATTCAATTATATTGTACGGCTCGGAAAAGGTTTTTTCTTAGAGCTATTTAATTGTAAGAGACTACCCTGAGTTCTTAACTCAATATATATATATATATATATATATTTTAGCAGTCTTTTTTCCTTTGCTTTTCCTTCGGAATTACCTAACACACACACACACACACTCACACAGCCACACACACACACACACACACACATATATATATATATATATATATATATATATATATATATAACTTTGATAACTTTATAGGTTTCGGCCAGTATTGACCCAATATATATATATATATATGTGTGTGTGTGTGTGTGTGTGTGTGTAAAAGATTAACAGAAATAGCAAACGACACAGTGCAAGGAAGAAATATATTAGTTTAACGCTTCAAGTAAAAGGAAAACAGTCTTAACGTTTCGGACACTAGTACTTCATCAAAAGATAGATTGAAAAATAAAAGATGAAACAGAAAGAGAGAGAGAGAGAGAAGGAATGGAAAAAATGTGAAACACACACACAGAGACACAAACACACAGAAACACACACACCAACACACAGACACACACACACAGAAACACACGCACACACACACTTCTATATAAACAGTCTAGTTGTGTAGTATAAAGGTGGATATATGTGTATGAGTGTGTCGGTGTGTGTATGTGAGTGTGTGTGAGTGTGCACGTGTGTGGATGTGGGTGCACGTGTCTGTCTCTGTGTGTATGCATGAGGATGTGTCTGTGTGTGTGTGCGGCATTTCTCGCGCGTATCTGAGTATGTGCGTGTATGTGGGTATGCAGGTGTGTGTGTGTGTTTATCTGAGTGTAAATGTGTGTGTATGTGTCTGTATGTTTGTATGTGTATGTTTGTGCTCGTGTGTGTTTGTATGTGTGTCTCTGTATGTATGTATTATGCATGCATATATATGTATATATGTATGTATGTATATATGTGTGAAAACCGTCATGTACCAACCTGCCCTTGGTAGGCAGTACAGTGAACCAAATATCTATGTGTATGGTAAACAACTTGGAGTGGTTGATCAGTTTGTCTACCTGGAAAGCACTGTCAATCGATACAGCAACCTTGATTATGAAATTCCACTCAGGATTAGGAAAGCAAGTGATGCTTTCTTAAGACATATACAAGAAGACATATACAAGAAGCATGTGTGCTGTCTTCTCTTCTTTAGCCCTGCGAGACCTGGGTCACACATCGACACCATCTTAAACAATTGGAGCGTTACCATCAGATGTGTCTGAGACGGAGGGACCACATCAATGATGTCGAGATTTTGGAAAGCTCTCTGTGTGACAGTATAGAAGCTCTTGTGCTTAAGTAAAGACTCCGATGGAGTAGTCACCTTGCCAAGACGAAGGATTCTAGAATACCGAAACAACTTTTTTATGAGTTAGTTAAAGGAAAACGACCGCCACATAAACAAAAAAAAGAGGTATAAGGATTCCTTGAAAGCCTCTTTGAAAGACGCTAACAACTCTGCTGATACATGGGAAAATATTGCTGCTGATCGTAATAAATGGAGAAAGACTGTATATGAGGGAAAGGTTGCCTTTGTGGCATCTCGTATCGCATACGAGAAAGTAAAGCGGGATGTGAGGAAGGGCATTGCTGTTGCATTTCCAGACGGCGAAGGTCCTCCTATGGTGCTGACATGCAGCGTCTGTGCGAAACTCTGCCTAAGCAAAGCTGGACTCGAAAGTCATCTTCACAGTCATAAAGTAAGACCACTGGTTGACTACCAGGCTGCTGTTGGTGATGCTACTCATCATGCTTGCCAAACATGTGGTAGAGAATGTAAATCAGCAGGAGGGCTCAGGCGACATGTAAAAGTACATGAACTCCAACCACAGCCGACTATTCCCAGTGAATGTTTTTGTTGCCAACTCTGTGCAAGATATTTTAGATCATTGGCTGGGCTAAAAAGCCACATTGGATCGCAGCGCTGTTAGTTGCTATCGTGTGTGTGTATAAGTATTTGTGTGTGTGTGGTGTGTGTGTATGTGTATATGTATAGATATGTATATGCGTGTGTGTATGTGTTTGTATGTGTGTATATACATATATATATATATATAATCTTTTTGTCGTCATTGTTAATGAGTTCTTTTTTCGTGCAATAGCCATACTCGATAACGAGGGGGCAGCCATCATGTATGTGTTTATATATGTATATATATGTATGTATATATATGTATGTATATATATGTATGTATATATATGTAGGTATATGTATGTAAATATATGTATATGTATGTGTATGCGTGTATGTGTATGTGTATGTATATGTATGTGTATGCATGTATATGTATATATGTACTTATAGGTATGTATATATGTATGTATATATGTATGTATATTCATGTATATATATATGAATGTATATGTATGTATACATGTAAGTGTATATATGTATGTATGTTTGTGTCTATATATATGTGTATATATGTATGTTTGTATGTGTATATGTATATATGTATGTATGTTTAGTCGGCTTCTTACTACAACAGTAACACTCATCTACTAAAACCTAAAATAGATAAGACAAAATGAAACATTATATAGATCGTCTGTTGCAGCCCATCTCCAGCAGTCACCCAGCAGTCACCTGTCAGACACCCTCCTGTCACCTGTCAGACACCCTCCTGTCAGCTGTGAGACACCCACCTGACACACACCTGACAACCACCCGACAAACACACGACACATACACGACACACACCCGACAAGCACCCGACACACAAACACACTACACACACACGACACACATCCGCCACACACACGACACACACACGACACACACACGACACACACAAGACAACTACTCGACACACACCCGACACACACACGACACACAACGACACAAACACGACACACACACGACACACACCCGACACAGACCCAACACACACACGATACACACACGACACACACACGACAACCATACGATACACACCCGACAACCACCCGATATACACACAACACACACACGACACACACACGACACACACACCCGACACACACCCGACAACCACCCGACACATGCACGACACACACACCTGACACACATACGACACACACACGACACACCCCCGACACACACCCGACACACACTCGACACACACACGACAGACACACGAAACACACCCGACACACACACGACACACACACGACACACACACGACACACACCTGACACACACACGACAACCACCCGACACACACACGACACACACGACACACAAC
>OZ024757.1:3952158-4032158 GCA_964016885.1 Eledone cirrhosa | reverse complement strand
GAAGAATTAATAAATTAACAAATCAGAGCATTATATCATAAATCATGTCTTTAGAATCATCAGATAATAAAATATATACTATTTCTTCTTCTAATTAGCATAACTAACCACATAAAAAATCAATCAGAACAAGCTATAAGAATAAATGCTCTTATGGGGAAATCTCCGACAAATAACCGAACGTAGCCTCTTCGCGGCGGCCTCACTCGAGTATTTATCCAACATTTCGACAGCATGTAGAAACTGACTAAATATACCATCAGCCATACACAATTAGGTGTAAAATTTAACTTAGAAGAAATGCGCACAAACCGTAATTATATCTCTACCATGGTTTCTTCCTTATTTTAGACATCCAAATAATAGGAATGTCCTGAGTTAGGATTCATCAGGAGACAAACTCAAAATCAGACATCTAGTTTTTCAATCCGATCCTGCCAAAAATAAATTCAAAAATGGCTAAGATACGCTATGTGGCTGTGGACAAGGCAGAGAGAAAGGATGTGATTGGTTGCTTACGGCGGGTAGGCTTGCTGCTAGAAAGCGCAGCCAAATATCGCCAAATTTAATCTCAACCTATTGGGAGATTATTAAATATAAAGGTTAACATATACATAAAGTTATAGATATATACATGTTGCAACTGGTCACTTTTAAGCTCTATGAAGAATTAATAAATTAACAAATCAGAGCATTATATCATAAATCATGTCTTTAGAATCATCAGATAATAAAATATATACTATTTCTTCTTCTAATTAGCATAACTAACCACATAAAAAATCAATCAGAACAAGCTATAAGAATAAATGCTCTTATGGGGAAATCTCCGACAAATAACCGAACGTAGCCTCTTCGCGGCGGCCTCACTCGAGTATTTATCCAACATTTCGACAGCATGTAGAAACTGACTAAATATACCATCAGCCATACACAATTAGGTGTAAAATTTAACTTAGAAGAAATGCGCACAAACCGTAATTATATCTCTACCATGGTTTCTTCCTTATTTTAGACATCCAAATAATAGGAATGTCCTGAGTTAGGATTCATCAGGAGACAAACTCAAAATCAGACATCTAGTTTTTCAATCCGATCCTGCCAAAAATAAATTCAAAAATGGCTAAGATACGCTATGTGGCTGTGGACAAGGCAGAGAGAAAGGATGTGATTGGTTGCTTACGGCGGGTAGGCTTGCTGCTAGAAAGCGCAGCCAAATATCGCCAAATTTAATCTCAACCTATTGGGAGATTATTAAATATAAAGGTTAACATATACATAAAGTTATAGATATATACATGTTGCAACTGGTCACTTTTAAGCTCTATGAAGAATTAATAAATTAACAAATCAGAGCATTATATCATAAATCATGTCTTTAGAATCATCAGATAATAAAATATATACTATTTCTTCTTCTAATTAGCATAACTAACCACATAAAAAATCAATCAGAACAAGCTATAAGAATAAATGCTCTTATGGGGAAATCTCCGACAAATAACCGAACGTAGCCTCTTCGCGGCGGCCTCACTCGAGTATTTATCCAACATTTCGACAGCATGTAGAAACTGACTAAATATACCATCAGCCATACACAATTAGGTGTAAAATTTAACTTAGAAGAAATGCGCACAAACCGTAATTATATCTCTACCATGGTTTCTTCCTTATTTTAGACATCCAAATAATAGGAATGTCCTGAGTTAGGATTCATCAGGAGACAAACTCAAAATCAGACATCTAGTTTTTCAATCCGATCCTGCCAAAAATAAATTCAAAAATGGCTAAGATACGCTATGTGGCTGTGGACAAGGCAGAGA
The DNA here is from genome assembly GCA_964016885.1 of Eledone cirrhosa. Lineage (NCBI taxonomy): Eukaryota > Metazoa > Mollusca > Cephalopoda > Octopoda > Eledonidae > Eledone > Eledone cirrhosa. Next base: position 4,030,335 of record OZ024757.1, on the reverse strand, counting down.
GAAAGGATGTGATTGGTTGCTTACGGCGGGTAGGCTTGCTGCTAGAAAGCGCAGCCAAATATCGCCAAATTTAATCTCAACCTATTGGGAGATTATTAAATATAAAGGTTAACATATACATAAAGTTATAGATATATACATGTTGCAACTGGTCACTTTTAAGCTCTATGAAGAATTAATAAATTAACAAATCAGAGCATTATATCATAAATCATGTCTTTAGAATCATCAGATAATAAAATATATACTATTTCTTCTTCTAATTAGCATAACTAACCACATAAAAAATCAATCAGAACAAGCTATAAGAATAAATGCTCTTATGGGGAAATCTCCGACAAATAACCGAACGTAGCCTCTTCGCGGCGGCCTCACTCGAGTATTTATCCAACATTTCGACAGCATGTAGAAACTGACTAAATATACCATCAGCCATACACAATTAGGTGTAAAATTTAACTTAGAAGAAATGCGCACAAACCGTAATTATATCTCTACCATGGTTTCTTCCTTATTTTAGACATCCAAATAATAGGAATGTCCTGAGTTAGGATTCATCAGGAGACAAACTCAAAATCAGACATCTAGTTTTTCAATCCGATCCTGCCAAAAATAAATTCAAAAATGGCTAAGATACGCTATGTGGCTGTGGACAAGGCAGAGAGAAAGGATGTGATTGGTTGCTTACGGCGGGTAGGCTTGCTGCTAGAAAGCGCAGCCAAATATCGCCAAATTTAATCTCAACCTATTGGGAGATTATTAAATATAAAGGTTAACATATACATAAAGTTATAGATATATACATGTTGCAACTGGTCACTTTTAAGCTCTATGAAGAATTAATAAATTAACAAATCAGAGCATTATATCATAAATCATGTCTTTAGAATCATCAGATAATAAAATATATACTATTTCTTCTTCTAATTAGCATAACTAACCACATAAAAAATCAATCAGAACAAGCTATAAGAATAAATGCTCTTATGGGGAAATCTCCGACAAATAACCGAACGTAGCCTCTTCGCGGCGGCCTCACTCGAGTATTTATCCAACATTTCGACAGCATGTAGAAACTGACTAAATATACCATCAGCCATACACAATTAGGTGTAAAATTTAACTTAGAAGAAATGCGCACAAACCGTAATTATATCTCTACCATGGTTTCTTCCTTATTTTAGACATCCAAATAATAGGAATGTCCTGAGTTAGGATTCATCAGGAGACAAACTCAAAATCAGACATCTAGTTTTTCAATCCGATCCTGCCAAAAATAAATTCAAAAATGGCTAAGATACGCTATGTGGCTGTGGACAAGGCAGAGAGAAAGGATGTGATTGGTTGCTTACGGCGGGTAGGCTTGCTGCTAGAAAGCGCAGCCAAATATCGCCAGATTTAATCTCAACCTATTGGGAGATTATTAAATATAAAGGTTAACATATACATAAAGGTATAGATATATACATGTTGCAACTAGTCACTTTTAAGCTCTATGTTGAATTAATAAATTAAAAAATCAGAGCATTATATCATAAATCATGTCTTTAGAATCATCAGATAATAAAATATATACTATTTCTTCTTCTAATTAGCACAACTAACCATATAAAAAATCAATCAGAACAAGCTATAAGTATAAATGCTCTTATGGGGAAATCTCCGACAAATAACCGAACGTAGCCTCTTCGCGGCGGCCTAACTCGAGTATTTATCCAACATTTCGACAGCATGTAGAAACTGACTAAATATACTATCAGCCATACACAATTATGTGTAAAATTTAACTTAGAAGAAATGCGCACATACCGTAATTATATCTCTACCATGGTTTCTTCCATATTTTAGACATCCAAATAATAGGAATGTCCTGAGTTAGGATTCATCAGGAGACAAACTCAAAATCAGACATCTAGTTTTTCAATCCGATCCTGCCAAAAATAAATTCAAAAATGGCTAAGATACGCTATGTGGCTGTGGACAAGGCATAGAGAAAGGATGTGATTGGTTGCTTACGGCAGGTAGGCTTGCTGCTAGAAAGCGCAGCCAAATATCGCCAAATTTAATCTCAACCTATTGGGAGATTATTAAATATAAAGGTTAACATATACATAAAGTTATAGATATATACATGTTGCAACTGGTCACTTTTAAGCTCTATGAAGAATTAATAAATTAACAAATCAGAGCATTATATCATAAATCATGTCTTTAGAATCATCAGATAATAAAATATATGTATATCTGGAGCACCGGACTCTTCAGGAGTTAGCTCAAATTTAGACAATTAATTTTCCAAAGTGATTGCGCCAAGAATACATTGAAAAATGGCTCAGAATCGTGACGTGACAGCGGTCAAGTTAGAAAGAATGTGATTAGTTGCTTACGGTTGGTCGCCTTTTGCTAGAAAGCGCAGCCCAATACAGCCAAAATTGTATCTCAACCTATGTATTCTTGGCGCGATCACTTTGGAAAATTAATTGTCTAAATTTGAGCTAACTGCTGAAGAGTCCGGTGCTCCAGATTTCCAATGTTATCGGATATCTTAAAATGCGGACGAAACCATGGTAGAGTTAACTAAATATGTTCACTTTTCTCCTAGTTTATTTTACACCTAATTCTGTTTAGTTGACTGTATATCTGGTCGATTTATACACGCTGTCGAAATACTCGATAAATACTCCGTCGCAACAGCCGCGAAGGGCTGCTTTCGGTTATTTGTCGGAGATTTCTTCATAGGAGCCTTTATTCTTATAGCTTCGTCTAATTGATTTTTTATATGGTTAATTATGCTAATTGGGAGAGGAAACGATATATATTTTATCTGGTGATTCTATAGACAAGTTTTATGATATATATATATATCGTTTTTTAATTTGTTTTGCAAGATTTCTTATCTGAAACCGTGGGTTGAAACAGATATAGCTATACTTTGGGAGGGTTTTCACTTCAATTTATTATAAATTTCCAGTTACGTGGTTGGTTCGATAACCGAAAGGTTGTTTATATATTGTCTACGCTCTTTCGTCACACTGTTGAGACCTCCTCAGCGACTAGGTTTCTATTTTGTGTCTCTCTTTTGTTGTGTCCTACACCAACCGAAAAAAGAAAGATTACAATATATATATATATATGTGTATGTGTATATATATATGTACATTTGTACATATATATTTATATGTGTATGCATGTATATGTATGTGTATATATATGATTATATATGTATGTATATGTGTGTATATATTTGTATGTATATGTGTACATATATACATGTATATGTGCATATATATATTTGAATATATATATATATATATGTATATATATATATGTATATATATATATATGTATATATATGTGTATATATATGTGTGTGTATATATATATATACATGTGTATATATATGTGTGTGTATTTGTATATACATGTGTGTATGTGTATATACATGTGTGTATGTGTGTATACATATGTATATATATATATTTACATGCGTATATAGATATATCTATATATATATATGTACATATATGTATATACATGTACCTATATGTATATATATATATATATATATATATTCCATGGGTTATAGATTCCATAAACTGGTGGTTTTCCCTGTTTGATTGATGGCGCACTATCTCTCTCTCTTGTGTGTTACCTTTTCAACATATTTTATTATATATATATATATATATATATATATATATATATATATATATATATATATATATATATATATATATATATATTATTCAAATTATTAACAAATGAAAAATAATCTCATTATCAAATGGAATACTGGAATTGAATAATCAAGACCGTAGCGGTATGTCATATATCAAATCATATATTTTGTCTGATGACGACGTACTGAAAAAACAACACAGTACCTCTGAAATATATATAATAAAGTATATATTTTGATAATGAGAATATTTTTCATTTGTTAATATTTTGAATAATATTAAACCTTCAGGAAAACATTGCTGTTGAGTGCTTCTAATCTATTGTAAAATTGTATTCATTGAGTCATCAACGGAACATACTAGTCTTTCGTTATATATATATATATATATATATATATATATATATATATATAGGTACTGGGAAAGAAAAAAAACAGACAGAATAACTTTAATATCAGTATGGGATCTAACGACTCAGCTCAAGTAACCGGCATAGTTGGAATAATATAGCACATATCTTACATAGGGAATTAGATAACCTCCAGGGAGGAATTTATAGAGACGATACACTACTTACTTTTAGCTAAAAACTTAAATAATCAAAACTTAGAAAGATTACGTAAAAAGGTTAGAACCTTCTTCAATAAACTAGGCCTAAGCATCACTTTCGAACTCAACTCTAAAAAAGCTAACTTCTTGGATGTATCATAGGACTAATAGAGCCCTTCCATAAAAATAACGAAAATCTAGCCTACATTAGTTACAACTTAAACCACCCTCGCTCCATAATTAACTCCATAGCACGTAGTATATCCCTTAGAATTTCACGCTTAACTTCTAACCTAGAGATTTTTAATGAACACGCTAACTACTACAACATAACTTTACTTAAGGCAGACCACAAAGAGAGGCTCAAAACATACCAGATACAAAAAACAACACACACTTAACAGCAATAACACCAGCCACACCTATAGAAATAACAAATATAAGACTAAACATAGAAATAGACAACGAACACCAGAAATAAATGAACCGAATATTAATATAAGGACCCCTAGGAACTATAGAAAATCCAGAGATAGGATATACTTATGGTTCAATCCAATATATAACTCCTCTATAAAAACCAAACTACCTTCTACATTCTTTAAATTAATTGACAAGCAGTTCCCTAAACTTCACAAAAACCATAAAATGTTTAATAGAAATACTATCAAACTATCTTACTCTACTGCAACCAACATAGAATCACACATACATAACATTAACTATAAAAGAATCTCTAATGAAAATAACCTACAAACAAACACCATAACACCAAATATAAATCACAAACACATAACAACATCACAACCACACACACGTCAAAACGCATCACAACAAAACATCAATAAACCTAAATCTCAGCCCATACAAAACCGCATCGTTGAACCGGCACACAGGAAAGCCTAAAAATGTAACTGGCACTTACCGGATAAGTGCCCACTACAAAATAGTTGCCTGGAGTCAAATATAGTGTACCTGTGTACTATAAATTCAGGCAACTTAGCATGGCACTACATAGGTTCTACGGCGGGGGAGTTAAAAAAGATGGTACGTCCACAGCCACTCTATAAAGAACCGTAAACTAATGAGCACAACAACGCTCGCCAATAAAATCTCGCAGCTTAAAGATACAAACCAAGAATAGTTGATTAGCTGGTCGAAACTGTCATGGACAAAGGCCTACAGAAATGGAATGTTCCACTGCGGACTTCGCAATATGGAGTTGCTTCATATTTTAAAATATGACAAAATGCTGCTTAACAGCAAAATTGAACGGTCAATTTTCTGTAGGCATAAAGCAGCTACTAAATTCGCTAATTTCAAACCAATTTGATTCGACCCAACAATTCCATAATTCAAATTGTACCACCTGAGTCTATTATAATAACCCATTATTGTTATTATTAACTGTCAATAAATCACCTAATCAATGAATCAACATCATAACCTTCTAACTTTTCTCTCTTTCACTCTCTTTCCCTAAATATGTTTCACCTCTTACATTATATCCTATCGTATTCTCTTCACTTCTAACATAACTTCCAATTTATTAATTTATTAATTTAACCAATACATATATGAATATATTTAATATTTTCATCTTTATACCATCACATCTTTATATTTTAACCACCAACACCACAACTATTTTCAACAATCATATTATGTTCACTTCTCTTCGCACACATACATTTTTTTTATCATCTTCATTATAACTTATTTATTATTTATTATTATTTATTTATTATTTTTTCTTTTTCTTTTTCTTTTTTCTTCTTTCTTTTTCTCTCTATCTTTTTCTTTATTCCTTTTTCTTTCTTTATTACTGATGTTGTAATTTTAATTTCCCTAGTATATTACAAACGCCGTGTATAATGTTAAACAGTTTTTCTGATGATTTGGTTAAGCATGCATTGTATTTAAAATTGAGTGACACAACTTCAAGTGATTAGCAATTTTTAGACAACTTAATCAATGAAACAATTGTTAATACTGTAAATAAAACCCTTTTTGTACTGTTGACCATGTTATTCTACACTCTTTCACTATTATTACTCCAAGATTAACTTGCATAGGAACTCCCGAGAACTCACAAACTCGCTACCCAAGGAAAGCTCTTGTTGAGTCAAACAACGCCGTACGCTAAAACTATCCACAATACGGGGTATTCACAACCTCTAACTGGATTACCTATAACAATAACTTGTTATCCCTTATATATATATATATATGTGTGTGTGTAGGTATATATATATATATATATATATATATATATATATACAAGTACTTATATGTGTGTATATATATATATATACGTATGTATACTCTTTTACCTGTTCCAGCCATCCGGCTGAGCCCATGTTAGGGCACCGCTCTTTTTGCTTCACTTGCTATATCCAGTCCGTGTTGGCTGGCTATTGGCGTAAGTGGGAGTTCTTTGTTGCTGCCCTTACGTTACCTTCGTACCGTGTTGTGGGGGTCATCTTGGATCCTGGATAGCAGAGTGTCAAGATGTTCCTTGAAAACATCCACGTCTACATCATGCAGATCTCTCAAATTTCTTGGCATTCTTGAAGAGTTGAGGGCTTTTGAACCCCAGGATATTACAATATCTGCTCCTTATTCTAGATGTGAAAGACAGGAACTTTTGGCACCACAGAGTGACGTCCTGTTCGAGGTTGGTCGAACTCCCAATGCCAAAGTTTGGTGCTATTCCCTCCAGGATCTTTCATATGTATATAACTGCGTATTTCTCCTGCTTTCGTTGCAAGGAGTAGAGTTTCAGTTGTTTTAACCTCTCCTCAGAAACATTAAACTGATTTTATTTACTAGAAGTATATACAGACCCAAGAAATACTATATACAGACACACGCAACTCCATCAAACCACCACAACATTTAGTGAATATTCCTCTAAGTACTTCAACTCCCCCTCCTCTTCTTCTTACCACTAATTTTTGTCTTCATTAAAATTTTTTTTATTTTGCTTCCATTTTGTCTTTTTATTAGTATTCTCGCCACCTCTCCTCATAGACGCACCCTATAACCCTCTTACCCCACCCCCTTACCCCACGCTCTACAGTTTCAGGAACCATCCGGAAATACCACTCGCCTCCATCTATCTATTTCTGTATATCCGTATTTTTTGCATATCTCTCTCTCTCTCTCTCCCTCTCTCTCTCTCTCTCTCTCTCTCTCTATATATATATATATATATATATATATATATATATATATATATATATATATACAATATGTTGAAAAGGTAACACACTAGAGAGAGATACAGTGCGCCATCAATAAAACAGGGAAAAACCACCAGTATATGGAGTCTAACCTATGGAAGGCAGAGTAGACACACGGTAATTAAAAATATAAATTAAAGTGTATATACAAACCTCTATAACTATATACCACACGTACAAATCCAAAAAGATCTGTTTCGCCAATAATTTGTTGACAGAAATAAATAGCCCATGGTTCATCAGCGTGTGTAAGGCTATACACTGTTTTATTGATGGCGCACTATCTCTCTAGTGTGTTACCTTTTCAACATATTGTATTTTAAAGAGCTCAGGATTTCTTCTCCTTTGAGCACATTATTGACAGGGAATAGCGAGAGTCTATGGCTCCGTTATATATCGTGATATTTCGCTCCTTATAACAGTCTTTCCTCTCTTTCTGTGTGGTTGAGAACACTCCTCTGAGTGGTTTTGGGCTGCTCTTTCTAGCAGCTCGTCCCTCAGACACCACTGGTTCCCTGCCCTAAACACGCCGTGACTTGTCTCTCCCACGTGTAGCTGGACAGTCGCTTTAAATTCTCTTAGAGTTGTCTGAAATGTATAGTTGATGAACCATGGGCTATTTATTTCTGTCAACAAATTATTGGCGAAACAGATCTCTTTGGATTTGTACGTGTGTGTTATATAGTTATAGAGGTTTGTATATACACTTGAATTTACATTTTTAATTACCGTGTGTCTACTCTGCCTTTCATAGGTTAGATTCCATACACTGGTGGTTTTTCCCTGTGTTATTGATGGTGCACTATCTCTCTCTAGTGTGTTACCTTTTCAACATATATTTTAAAGAGCTCAGGATTCCTTCTCCTTTCAACACATTACTGACAGGGAATAGCGAGAGTCTATGGGTCAGTTAATTTATCGTGATATAAATATATATATATATATACATATATATATATATATATATATATATATATATATATATATATATATATATATATATATATATATATATATATATATTTAATGTAGAAAGGCTTCTACAGGACTAGAACTGTTTCATCTCGGAGAATCATCAGGGGCATTCTAATGATTTCTCCGGAATGAAACAGTTCTAGTCCTGTAGAAGCCTTTCTACATTAAATATTTATACTCTGTTTTGTATTGAGTACCTTAGTTACTGTGGTTACCGCCGATTGAACCCAGGATAAACTAGAAAAATGCGAATCAGTTGAAATAAATCCGAATATCTGTGAACAAATTCCACGTAGAAGCAATATACAGACCTGTCAACCCCCCTCCCGCTTGGCGGAGAGATTTTTCAGCCAGTTTGGGTGAGTAAGAGATGTATTCTCTTCTGAAAATGGGTATACCTTTCATTTGTAAAATCTCCCCATTTTGTCCAATTTCTTCCCATTTTGAAGCACTTTTTTATGGTTCCCCCTTTTTTCGGTTTCTAGAGGTTGGCAGGTCTGAATATATGTATGTAGCAATATATATAGGTGTGAGAAGGGAGGGCTTAATAGGAAAGAGGGCCGAAATATTATATTGTTAGAATAACAGAATGTTAGATTAACATAGAGGTAGGGAACCATTTCGTGTTGAAAGGCTGCATTAAGTTACTTTGTAATATAATAAGGCCTCATTGAATAAAGTATAATCATTGGTGTAGAAATCCCCACGGGTTCTCATCGACCAGCCTCGTGCGATAGTGGCTCCAATCAAGCCGGATCCAAGCGAGCCCTTATGATCCAATAATTGTTAAATTCTGTCAGTGTGGATTATTTCATTGAATTTTCTTTTAATCTTTGGCGTTTAAAATAAGTTCATCTTATAGGGTAAATTAAAATAATTGTTTCTACTTTAGGCACAAGGCCAGCAATTTGAGGGGAGGGGTTCGATTAAATTGACACCAGTACTCATTGGTGCTTTATTTTTCGATTCTTTAAAGATCAAAAGTAGAAACAATTATTCATATTTAAACATTTGATCTTTAAAGAATCGAAATGTTTAAATATGAATAATAAGAGGTAGACGAAAACATATTGAAAAGAATAAAAAATTGTTGGAAATTTTTTATTCTTTAAAAAATCTGCACAGAATAAAATAGAAAGCAGCGAGGACTGATGAACACGACTTACCTCTGGTCTAACGGAATTACGTTAGATTAACAGAATATATTCCGTTAGATTAACAGAATATATTACGTTAGATTAACAGAATATATTCCATTAGATTAACAGAATGTATTACGTTAGATTAACAGAATGTATTCCGTTAGATTAACAGAATATATTCCATTAGATTAACAGAATGTATTCCGTTAGATTAACAGAATGTATTCCGTTAGATTAACAGAATATATTACGTTAGATTACCAGACTATATTTCATTAGATTACTAGAATATATTACGTTAGATTACCAGAATATATTACGTTAGATTAACAGAATGTATTACGTTAGATTACGAGAATATATTACGTTAGATTAGCAGAATATATTATGTTAGATTAACAGAATATAGTACATTAGATTAACAGAATATATTATGTTAGATTAACAGAATATATTACGTTAGATTAACAGAATATATTACGTATGATTACCAGAATATATTACGTTAGATTACTAGAATATATTACGTTAGATTAGCAGAATATATAACGTTAGATTAGCAGAATATATTACGTTAGATTAACAGAATATATTACGTTAGATTACTAGAATATATTACGTTAGATTAGCAGAATATATAACGTTAGATTAGCAGAATATATTACGTTAGATTAACAGAATATATTACGTTAGATTAACAGAATATAGTACGAAAGATTAACAGAATATATTACGTTAGATTAACAGAATATATTCCATTAGAATACTAGAATATATTCCATTAGATTACTAGAATATATTCCATTAGATAACTAGAATATATTACGTTAGATTAACAGAATATATTACGTTAGATTAGCAGAATATATTACGTTAGATGAGCAGAATATATTACGTTAGATTAACAGAATATATTACGTTAGATTAGAAGAATATATTCCGTTAGATTAACAGAATGTATTACGTTAGATTAACAGAATGTATTCCGTTAGATTAACAGAATATATTCCATTAGATTAACAGAATATATTCCATTAGATTACTAGTATATATTCCATTAGCTTACTAGAATATATTCCATTAGATTACTAGAATATATTACGTAAGATTAACAGAATATATTACGTTAGATTAACAGAATATATTACGTTAGATTAGCAGAATATATTACGTTAGATTAACAGAATATATTACGTTAGATTAACAGAATATATTACGTTAGATTAGCAGAATATATTACGTTAGATTACCAGAATGTATTACGTTAGATTACGAGAATATATTACGTTAGATTAACAGAATATATTACTTTAGATTAGCAGAATATATTACGTTAGATTAGCAGAATATATTACGTTAGATTAACAGAATATATTACGTTAGATTAGCCAATATATTACCTTAGATTAACAGAATATATTCCGTTATATTAACAGAATTTATTCCATTAGATTAACATAATATATTACATTAGATTAACAGAATATATTCCATGAGATTAACATAATGTATTCCTTTAGATTAACAGAATATATTCCATTAGATTACTAGAATATATTCCGTTAGATTACCAGAATATATTACGTTAGATTAACAGAATACATTACGTTAGATTAGCAGAATATATTACGTTAGATTAACAGAATATATTACGTTAGATTAACAGAATATATTCCGTTAGATTAACAGAATTATTCCATTAGATTACTAGAATATATTACGTTAGATTAACATAATGTATTACGTTAGATTAGCAGAATATATTCCATTAGATTAACATAACATATTCCGTCAGATTACCATAATATATTCCATAAGATTACTAGAATATATTCCGTTAGATTACCAGAATATATTCCATTAGAATACTAGAATATATTCCATTAGATTACTAGAATATATTCCATTAGATAACTAGAATATATTGCGTTAGATTAACAGAATATATTACGTTAGATTAGCAGAATATATTACGTTAGATGAGCAGAATATATTACGTTAGATTAACAGAATATATTACGTTAGATTAGAAGAATATATTCCGTTAGATTAACAGAATGTATTACGTTAGATTAACAGAATGTATTCCGTTAGATTAACAGAATATATTCCATTAGATTAACAGAATGTATTCCGTTAGATTAACAGAATGTATTCCGTTAGATTAACAGAATATATTACGTTATATTACCAGACTATATTTCATTAGATTACTAGAATATATTACATTAGATTACCAGAATATATTACGTTAGATTAACAAAATATATTACGTTAGATTACGAGAATATATTACGTTAGATTAGCAGAATATATTATGTTAGATTAACAGAATATATTACGTTAGATTAACAGAATATATTACGTAAGATTACCAGATATATTACGTTAGATTAACAGAATATATTACGTTAGATTAGCAGAATATATTCCGTTGGATTAACAGAATATATTATGTTAGATTAACAGAATATATTACGTTAGATTAACAGAATATATTACGTAGGATTACCAGAATATATTACGTTAGATTACTAGAATATATTACGTTAGATTAGCAGAATATATTACGTTAGATTAGCAGAATATATTACGTTAGATTAACAGAATATATTACGTTAGATTAACAGAATATAGTACGAAAGATTAACAGAATATATTACGTTAGATTAACAGAATATATTACGTTAGATTAGCAGAATATATTACGTTAGATTAACGGAATATATTACGTTAGATTAACAGAATATATTACGTTAGATTAGCAGAATATATTACGTTAGATTACCAGAATATATTACGTTAGATTACCAGAATATATTCCGTTAGATTAACAGAATCTATTCCATTAGATTAATAGAATATATTACGTTAGATTAACATAATGTATTACGTTAGATTAGCAGAATATATTCCATTAGATTAACATAACATATTCCGTCAGATTACCATAATATATTCCATAAGATTACTAGAATATATTCCGTTAGATTACCAGAATATATTCCATTAGCTTACTAGAATATATTCCATTAGATTACTAGAATATATTCCATTAGATAACTAGAATATATTACGTTAGATTAACAGAATATATTACGTTAGATTAGCAGAATATATTACGTTAGATGAGCAGAATATATTACGTTAGATTAACAGAATATATTACGTTAGATTAGCAGAATATATTCCGTTAGATTAACAGAATATATTCCGTTAGATTAACAGAATATATTACGTTAGATTACCAGAATATATTCCATTAGATTACTAGAATATATTACGTTAGATTACCAGAATATATTACGTTAGATTAACAGAATATATTACGTTAGATTACCAGAAAATATTACGTTAGATTGCCAGAATATATTACGTTAGATTAACAGAATATATTACGTTAGATTAACAGAATATATTACGTAAGATTACCAGAATATATTACGTTAGATAAACATAATATATTACGTTAGATTAACATAATATATTACATTAGATTAACAGAATATATTCCATTAGATTAACATAATGTATTCCGGTAGATTAACAGAATATATTCCATTAGATTACTAGTATATATTCCATTAGCTTACTAGAATATATTCCATTAGATTACTAGAATATATTACGTAAGATTAACAGAATATATTACGTTAGATTAACAGAATATATTACGTTAGATTAGCAGAATATATTACGTTAGATTAACAGAATATATTACGTTAGATTAGCATAATATATTCCATAAGATTACTAGAATATATTCCGTTAGATTACCAGAATATATTCCATTAGCTTACTAGAATATATTCCATTAGATTACTAGAATATATTCCATTAGATAACTAGAATATATTACGTTAGATTAACAGAATATATTACGTTATATTAGCAGAATATATTACGTTAGATGAGCAGAATATATTACGTTAGATTAACAGAATATATTACGTTAGATTAGCAGAATATATTCCGTTAGATTAACAGAATATATTCCGTTAGATTAACAGAATATATTACGTTAGATTACCAGAATATATTCCATTAGATTACTAGAATATATTACGTTAGATTACCAGAATATATTACGTTAGATTAACAGAATATATTACGTTAGATTACCAGAAAATATTACGTTAGATTGCCAGAATATATTACGTTAGATTAACAGAATATATTACGTAAGATTACCAGAATATATTACGTTAGATTAACATAATATATTACGTTAGATTAACATAATATATTACATTAGATTAACAGAATATATTCCATTAGATTAACATAATGTATTCCGGTAGATTAACAGAATATATTCCATTAGATTACTAGTATATATTCCATTAGCTTACTAGAATATATTCCATTAGATTACTAGAATATATTACGTAAGATTAACAGAATATATTACGTTAGATTAACAGAATATATTACGTTAGATTAGCAGAATATATTACGTTAGATTAACAGAATATATTACGTTAGATTAGCAGAATATATTCCGTTAGATTAACAGAATATATTCCGTTAGATTAACAGAATATATTACGTTAGATTAGCCGAATTTATTACGTTAGATTAACAGAAAATATTCCTTTAGATTAACAGAATATATTCCATTAGATTAACATAATATATTACATTAGATTAACAGAATATATTCCATTAGATTAACATAATGTATTCCGTTAGGTTAACAGAATATATTCCGTTAGATTACAAGAATATATTCCATTAGATTACTAGAAAATATTCCGTTAGATTACCAGAATATATTATGTTAGATTAGCAGAATATATTCCATTAGATTAACATAATATATTCCGTTAGATTACCAGAATATATTCCATTAGATTACTAGAATATATTCCGTTAGATTACCAGAATATATTCCATTGGATTACTAGAATATATTCCGTTAGATTAACATAATATATTACATTAGATTAACAGAATATATTCCATTCGATTAACATAATGTATTCCGGTAGATTAACAGAATATATTCCATTAGATTACTAGTATATATTCCATTAGCTTACTAGAATATATTCCATTAGATTACTAGAATATATTACGTAAGATTAACAGAATATATTACGTTAGATTAACAGAATACATTACGTTAGATTAGCAGAATATATTACGTTAGATTAACAGAATATATTACGTTAGATTAGCAGAATATATTCCGTTAGATTAACAGCATATATTCCGTTAGATTAACAGAATATATTACGTTAGATTACCAGAATATATTCCATTAGATTACTAGAATATATTACGTTAGATTACCAGAATATATTACGTTAGATTAACAGAATATATTACGTTAGATTACCAGAAAATATTACGTTAGATTACCAGAATATATTACGTTAGATTAACAGAATATATTACGTTAGATTAACAGAATATATTACGTAAGATTACCAGAATATATTACGTTAGATTAACATAATATATTACGTTAGATTAACATAATATATTACATTAGATTAACAGAATATATTCCATTAGATTAACATAATGTATTCCGGTAGATTAACAGAATATATTCCATTAGATTACTAGTATATATTCCATTAGCTTACTAGAATATATTCCATTAGATTACTAGAATATATTACGTAAGATTAACAGAATATATTACTTTAGATTAACAGAATATATTACGTTAGATTAGCAGAATATATTACGTTAGATTAACAGAATATATTACGTTAGATTAACAGAATATATTACGTTAGATTAGCAGAATATATTACGTTAGATTACCAGAATGTATTACGTTAGATTACGAGAATATATTACGTTAGATTAACAGAATATATTACTTTAGATTAGCAGAATATATTACGTTAGATTAGCAGAATATATTACGTTAGATTAACAGAATATATTACGTTAGATTAGCCAATATATTACCTTAGATTAACAGAATATATTCCGTTATATTAACAGAATTTATTCCATTAGATTAACATAATATATTACATTAGATTAACAGAATATATTCCATGAGATTAACATAATGTATTCCTTTAGATTAACAGAATATATTCCATTAGATTACTAGAATATATTCCGTTAGATTACCAGAATATATTACGTTAGATTAACAGAATACATTACGTTAGATTAGCAGAATATATTACATTAGATTAACAGAATATATTACGTTAGATTAACAGAATATTTTACTTAAGATTACCAGAATATATTACGTTAGATTAACAGAATATATTACGTTAGATTAACAGGATATATTCCGTTAGATTAACAAAATATATTCCATTAGATTACTAGAATATATTACGTTAGATAAACAGAATGTATTCCGTTAGATTAACAGAATATATTACGTTACATTACCAGAATATAATACGTTAGTTTAACAGATTATATATGTTAGATTAACAGAACATATTACATTAGATTAACAGAATATATTCCATTAGATGAACAGAATATATTCCATTAGATTAACAGAATATATTACGTTAGATTAACAGAATATATTACGTTAGATTAACAGAATATATTGCGTTAGATTACAAGAATATATTCCATTAGATTACTAGAAAATATTCCGTTAGATTACCAGAATATATTACGTTAGATTAGCAGAATATATTCCATTAGATTAACATAATATATTCCGTTAGATTACCAGAATATATTCCATTAGATTACTAGAATATATTCCGTTAGATTACCAGAATATATTCCATTGGATTACTAGAATATATTCCGTTAGATTAACATAATATATTACATTAGATTACTAGTATATATTCCATTAGCTTACTAGAATATATTCCATTAGATTACTAGAATATATTACGTAAGATTAACAGAATATATTACGTTAGATTAACAGAATATATTACGTTAGATTAGCAGAATATATTACGTTAGATTAACAGAATATATTACGTTAGATTAGCAGAATATATTCCGTTAGATTAACAGAATATATTCCGTTAGATTAACAGAATATATTACGTTAGATTACCAGAATATATTCCATTAGATTACTAGAATATATTACGTTAGATTACCAGAATATATTACCTTAGATTAACAGAATATATTACGTTAGATTACCAGAAAATATTACGTTAGATTACCAGAATATATTACGTTAGATTAACAGAATATATTACGTTAGATTAACAGAATATATTACGTAAGATTACCAGAACATATTACGTTAGATTAACATAATATATTACGTTAGATTAACATAATATATTACATTAGATTAACAGAATATATTCCATTAGCTTACTAGAATATATTCCATTAGATTACTAGAATATATTACGTAAGATTAACAGAATATATTACGTTAGATTAACAGAATATATTACGTTAGATTAGCAGAATATATTACGTTAGATTAACAGAATATATTACGTTAGATTAACAGAATATATTCCGTTAGATTAACAGA
This sequence comes from Eledone cirrhosa, assembly GCA_964016885.1. Classification (NCBI taxonomy): domain Eukaryota; kingdom Metazoa; phylum Mollusca; class Cephalopoda; order Octopoda; family Eledonidae; genus Eledone; species Eledone cirrhosa. Next base: position 4,013,285 of record OZ024757.1, on the reverse strand, counting down.
ATATATTCCATTAGATTACTAGAATATATTACGTTAGATTAAAAGAATATATTACGTTAGATTAGCAGAATATATTACATTAGATTAACATAATATATTCCGTTAGATTACCAGAATATATTCCATTAGATTACTAGAATATATTCCATTAGATTACTAGAATATATTACGTTAGATTAACAGAATATATTACGTTAGATGAGCAGAATATATTACGTTAGATTAACAGAATATATTACGTTAGATTAGCATAATATATTCCGTTAGATTAACAGAATATATTACGTTAGATTAGCAGAATATATTACGTTAGGTTACCAGAATGTATTACGTTAGATTAACAGAATATATTACGTTAGATTAACAGAATATATTCCATTAGATTAACAGAATGTATTACGTTAGATTAACAGAATGTATTCCGTTAGATTAACAGAATATATTACGTTAGATTAACAGAATATATTCCATTAGATTAACAGAATGTATTCCGTTAGATTAACAGAATATATTCCATTAGATTAACAGAATGTATTCCGGTAGATTAACAGAATGTATTCCGTTAGATTAACAGAATATATTACGTTAGATTACCAGAATATATTTCATTAGATTACTAGAATATATTACGTTAGATTACCAGAATATATTACGTTAAATTAACAGAATATATTACGTTAGATTAACAGAATATATTACGTTAGATTAGCAGAATATATTACGTTAGATTACCAGAATATATTACGTTAGATTAACAGAATATATTACGTTAGATTAACAGAATATATTACGTTAGATTAACAGAATATATTACGTTAGATTAACAGAATATATTCCATTAGATTACTAGAATATATTACGTTAGATTAACAGAATATATTACGTTAGATTAGCAGAATATATTCCATTAGATTAACATAATATATTCCGTTAGATTACCAGAATATATTCCATTAGATTACTAGAATATATTTCCGTTAGATTACCAGAATATATTCCATTGGATTACTAGAATATATTCCATTAGATTACTAGAATATATTACGTTAGATTAACAGAATATATTTCATTAGATTAGCAGAATATATTACGTTAGATGAGCAGAATATATTACGTTAGATTAACAGAATATATTACGTTAGATTAGCAGAATATATTCCGTTAGATTAACAGAATATATTCCGTTAGATTAACAGAATATATTACGTTAGATTACCAGAATATTTTCCATTAGATTACTAGAATATATTACATTAGATTACCAGAATATATTACGTTAGATTAACAGAAAATATTACGTTAGATTACCAGAATATATTATGTTAGATTACCAGAATACATTACGTTAGATTAACAGAATATATTACGTTAGATTAACAAAATATATTACGTTAGATTAACAGAATATATTACGTAACATTACCAGAATATATTACGTTAGATTAACAGAATATATTCCATTAGATTAACAGAATGTATTACGTTAGATTAACAGAATGTATTCCGTTAGATTAACAGAATATATTACGTTAGATTAACAGAATATATTCCATTAGATTAACAGAATGTATTCCGTTAGATTAACAGAATATATTCCATTAGATTAACAGAATGTATTCCGGTAGATTAACAGAATGTATTCCGTTAGATTAACAGAATATATTACGTTAGATTACCAGAATATATTTCATTAGATTACTAGAATATATTACGTTAGATTACCAGAATATATTACGTTAAATTAACAGAATATATTACGTTAGATTAACAGAATATATTACGTTAGATTAGCAGAATATATTACGTTAGATTACCAGAATATATTACGTTAGATTAACAGAATATATTACGTTAGATTAACAGAATATATTACGTTAGATTAACAGAATATATTACGTTAGATTAACAGAATATATTCCATTAGATTACTAGAATATATTACGTTAGATTAACAGAATATATTACGCTAGATTAGCAGAATATATTCCATTAGATTAACATAATATATTCCGTTAGATTACCAGAATATATTCCATTAGATTACTAGAATATATTCCGTTAGATTACCAGAATATATTCCATTGGATTACTAGAATATATTCCATTAGATTACTAGAATATATTTCGTTAGATTAACAGAATATATTTCATTAGATTAGCAGAATATATTACGTTAGATGAGCAGAATATATTACGTTAGATTAACAGAATATATTACGTTAGATTAGCAGAATATATTCCGTTAGATTAACAGAATATATTCCGTTAGATTACTAGAATATATTACGTTAGATTAACAGAAAATATTACGTTCGATTACCAGAATATATTATGTTAGATTACCAGAATACATTACGTTAGATTAACAGAATATATTACGTTAGATTAACAAAATATATTACGTTAGATTAACAGAATATATCACGTTAGATTAACAGAATATATTACGTTAGATTAGCAGAATATATTACGTTAGATTACCAGAATGTATTACGTTAGATTACGAGAATATATTACGTTAGATTAACAGAATATATTACTTTAGATTAGCAGAATATATTACGTTAGATTAGCAGAATATATTACGTTAGATTAACAGAATATATTACGATAGATTAAGCAAATATATTACGTTAGATTAACAGAATATATTCCGTTATATTAACAAAATTTATTCCATTAGATTAACATAATATATTACATTAGATTAACAGAATATATTCCATGAGATTAACATAATGTATTCCTTTAGATTAACAGAATATATTCCATTAGATTACTAGAATATATTCCGTTAGATTACCAGAATATATTACGTTAGATTAACAGAATACATTACGTTAGATTAGCAGAATATATTACGTTAGATTAACAGAATATATTACGTTAGATTAACAGAATATTTTAATTAAGATTACCAGAATATATTACGTTAGATTAACAGAATATATTACGTTAGATTAACAGGATATATTCCGTTAGATTAACAAAATATATTCCATTAGATTACTAGAATATATTACGTTAGATAAACAGAATGTATTCCGTTAGATTAACAGAATATATTACGTTACATTACCAGAATATATTACGTTAGTTTAACAGATTATATATGTTAGATTAACAGAATATATTACATTAGATTAACAGAATATATTCCATTAGATGAACAGAATATATTCCATTAGATTAACAGAATATATTACGTTAGATTAACAGAATATATTACGTTAGATTAGCCGAATTTATTACGTTAGATTAACAGAAAATATTCCTTTAGATTAACAGAATATATTCCATTAGATTAACATAATATATTACATTAGATTAACAGAATATATTCCATTAGATTAACATAATGTATTCCGTTAGATTAACAGAATATATTCCGTTAGATTACAAGAATATATTCCATTAGATTACTAGAATATATTCCGTTAGATTACCAGAATATATTCCATTGGATTACTAGAATATATTCCATTAGATTACTAGAATATATTACGTTAGATTAACAGAATATATTTCATTAGATTAGCAGAATATATTCCGTTAGATGAGCAGAATATATTACGTTAGATTAACAGAATATATTACGTTAGATTAGCAGAATATATTCCGTTAGATTAACAGAATATATTCCGTTAGATTAACAGAATATATTACGTTAGATTACCAGAATATATTACGTTAGATTAACAGAATATATTACGTTAGATTAACAGAATATATTACGTAAGATTACCAGAATATATTACGTTAGATTAACATAATATATTACGTTAGATTAACATAATATATTACATTAGATTAACAGAATATATTCCATTAGATTAACATAATGTATTCCGGTAGATTAACAGAATATATTCCATTAGATTACTAGTATATATTCCATTAGCTTACTAGAATATATTCCATTAGATTACTAGAATATATTACGTAAGATTAACAGAATATATTACTTTAGATTAACAGAATATATTACGTTAGATTAGCAGAATATATTACGTTAGATTAACAGAATATATTACGTTAGATTAACAGAATATATTACGTTAGATTAGCAGAATATATTACGTTAGATTACCAGAATGTATTACGTTAGATTACGAGAATATATTACGTTAGATTAACAGAATATATTACTTTAGATTAGCAGAATATATGACGTTAGATTAGCAGAATATATTACGTTAGATTAACAGAATATATTACGTTAGATTAGCCAATATATTACCTTAGATTAACAGAATATATTCCGTTATATTAACAGAATTTATTCCATTAGATTAACATAATATATTACATTAGATTAACAGAATATATTCCATGAGATTGACATAATGTATTCCTTTAGATTAACAGAATATATTCCATTAGATTACTAGAATATATTCCGTTAGATTACCAGAATATATTACGTTAGATTAACAGAATACATTACGTTAGATTAGCAGAATATATTACGTTAGATTAACAGAATATATTACGTTAGATTAGCAGAATATATTCCGTTAGATTAACAGAATATATTCCGTTAGATTAACAGAATATATTACGTTAGATTACTAGAATATTTTCCATTAGATTACTAGAATATATTACGTTAGATTACCAGAATATATTACGTTAGATTAACAGAAAATATTACGTTAGATTACCAGAATATATTATGTTAGATTACCAGAATACATTACGTTAGATTAACAGAATATATTACGTTAGATTAACAAAATATATTACGTTAGATTAACAGAATATATTACGTAACATTACCAGAATATATTACGTTAGATTAACAGAATATATTCCATTAGATTAACAGAATGTATTACGTTAGATTAACAGAATGTATTCCGTTAGATTAACAGAATATATTACGTTAGATTAACAGAATATATTCCATTAGATTAACAGAATGTATTCCGTTAGATTAACAGAATATATTCCATTAGATTAACAGAATGTATTCCGGTAGATTAACAGAATGTATTCCGTTAGATTAACAGAATATATTACGTTAGATTACCAGAATATATTTCATTAGATTACTAGAATATATTACGTTAGATTACCAGAATATATTACGTTAAATTAACAGAATATATTACGTTAGATTAACAGAATATATTACGTTAGATTAGCAGAATATATTACGTTAGATTACCAGAATATATTACGTTAGATTAACAGAATATATTACGTTAGATTAACAGAATATATTACGTTAGATTAACAGAATATATTACGTTAGATTAACAGAATATATTCCATTAGATTACTAGAATATATTACGTTAGATTAACAGAATATATTACGCTAGATTAGCAGAATATATTCCATTAGATTAACATAATATATTCCGTTAGATTACCAGAATATATTCCATTAGATTACTAGAATATATTCCGTTAGATTACCAGAATATATTCCATTGGATTACTAGAATATATTCCATTAGATTACTAGAATATATTTCGTTAGATTAACAGAATATATTTCATTAGATTAGCAGAATATATTACGTTAGATGAGCAGAATATATTACGTTAGATTAACAGAATATATTACGTTAGATTAGCAGAATATATTCCGTTAGATTAACAGAATATATTCCGTTAGATTACTAGAATATATTACGTTAGATTAGCAGAAAATATTACGTTAGATTACCAGAATATATTATGTTAGATTACCAGAATACATTACGTTAGATTAACAGAATATATTACGTTAGATTAACAAAATATATTACGTTAGATTAACAGAATATATTACGTAACATTACCAGAATATATTACGTTAGATTAACAGAATATATTACGTTAGATTAGCAGAATATATTACGTTAGATTAACAGAATATATCACGTTAGATTAACAGAATATATTACGTTAGATTAGCAGAATATATTACGTTAGATTACCAGAATGTATTACGTTAGATTACGAGAATATATTACGTTAGATTAACAGAATATATTACTTTAGATTAGCAGAATATATTACGTTAGATTAGCAGAATATATTACGTTAGATTAACAGAATATATTACGATAGATTAAGCAAATATATTACGTTAGATTAACAGAATATATTCCGTTATATTAACAAAATTTATTCCATTAGATTAACATAATATATTACATTAGATTAACAGAATATATTCCATGAGATTAACATAATGTATTCCTTTAGATTAACAGAATATATTCCATTAGATTACTAGAATATATTCCGTTAGATTACCAGAATATATTACGTTAGATTAACAGAATACATTACGTTAGATTAGCAGAATATATTACGTTAGATTAACAGAATATATTACGTTAGATTAACAGAATATTTTAATTAAGATTACCAGAATATATTACGTTAGATTAACAGAATATATTACGTTAGATTAACAGGATATATTCCGTTAGATTAACAAAATATATTCCATTAGATTACTAGAATATATTACGTTAGATAAACAGAATGTATTCCGTTAGATTAACAGAATATATTACGTTACATTACCAGAATATATTACGTTAGTTTAACAGATTATATATGTTAGATTAACAGAACATATTACATTAGATTAACAGAATATATTCCATTAGATGAACAGAATATATTCCATTAGATTAACAGAATATATTACGTTAGATTAACAGAATATATTACGTTAGATTAGCCGAATTTATTACGTTAGATTAACAGAAAATATTCCTTTAGATTAACAGAATATATTCCATTAGATTAACATAATATATTACATTAGATTAACAGAATATATTCCATTAGATTAACATAATGTATTCCGTTAGATTAACAGAATATATTCCGTTAGATTACAAGAATATATTCCATTAGATTACTAGAAAATATTCCGTTAGATTACCAGAATATATTACGTTAGATTAGCAGAATATATTCCATTAGATTAACATAATATATTCCGTTAGATTACCAGAATATATTCCATTAGATTACTAGAATATATTCCGTTAGATTACCAGAATATATTCCATTGGATTACTAGAATATATTCCATTAGATTACTAGAATATATTACGTTAGATTAACAGAATATATTTCATTAGATTAGCAGAATATATTCCGTTAGATGAGCAGAATATATTACGTTAGATTAACAGAATATATTACGTTAGATTAGCAGAATATATTCCGTTAGATTAACAGAATATATTCCGTTAGATTAACAGAATATATTACGTTAGATTACCAGAATATATTACGTTAGATTAACAGAATATATTACGTTAGATTAACAGAATATATTACGTAAGATTACCAGAATATATTACGTTAGATTAACATAATATATTACGTTAGATTAACATAATATATTACATTAGATTAACAGAATATATTCCATTAGATTAACATAATGTATTCCGGTAGATTAACAGAATATATTCCATTAGATTACTAGTATATATTCCATTAGCTTACTAGAATATATTCCATTAGATTACTAGAATATATTACGTAAGATTAACAGAATATATTACTTTAGATTAACAGAATATATTACGTTAGATTAGCAGAATATATTACGTTAGATTAACAGAATATATTACGTTAGATTAACAGAATATATTACGTTAGATTAGCAGAATATATTACGTTAGATTACCAGAATGTATTACGTTAGATTACGAGAATATATTACGTTAGATTAACAGAATATATTACTTTAGATTAGCAGAATATATTACGTTAGATTAGCAGAATATATTACGTTAGATTAACAGAATATATTACGTTAGATTAGCCAATATATTACCTTAGATTAACAGAATATATTCCGTTATATTAACAGAATTTATTCCATTAGATTAACATAATATATTACATTAGATTAACAGAATATATTCCATGAGATTGACATAATGTATTCCTTTAGATTAACAGAATATATTCCATTAGATTACTAGAATATATTCCGTTAGATTACCAGAATATATTACGTTAGATTAACAGAATACATTACGTTAGATTAGCAGAATATATTACATTAGATTAACAGAATATATTACGTTAGATTAACAGAATATTTTACTTAAGATTACCAGAATATATTACGTTAGATTAACAGAATATATTACGTTAGATTAACAGGATATATTCCGTTAGATTAACAAAATATATTCCATTAGATTACTAGAATATATTACGTTAGATAAACAGAATGTATTCCGTTAGATTAACAGAATATATTACGTTACATTACCAGAATATAATACGTTAGTTTAACAGATTATATATGTTAGATTAACAGAACATATTACATTAGATTAACAGAATATATTCCATTAGATGAACAGAATATATTCCATTAGATTAACAGAATATATTACGTTAGATTAACAGAATATATTACGTTAGATTAACAGAATATATTGCGTTAGATTACAAGAATATATTCCATTAGATTACTAGAAAATATTCCGTTAGATTACCAGAATATATTACGTTAGATTAGCAGAATATATTCCATTAGATTAACATAATATATTCCGTTAGATTACCAGAATATATTCCATTAGATTACTAGAATATATTCCGTTAGATTACCAGAATATATTCCATTGGATTACTAGAATATATTCCGTTAGATTAACATAATATATTACATTAGATTACTAGTATATATTCCATTAGCTTACTAGAATATATTCCATTAGATTACTAGAATATATTACGTAAGATTAACAGAATATATTACGTTAGATTAACAGAATATATTACGTTAGATTAGCAGAATATATTACGTTAGATTAACAGAATATATTACGTTAGATTAGCAGAATATATTCCGTTAGATTAACAGAATATATTCCGTTAGATTAACAGAATATATTACGTTAGATTACCAGAATATATTCCATTAGATTACTAGAATATATTACGTTAGATTACCAGAATATATTACCTTAGATTAACAGAATATATTACGTTAGATTACCAGAAAATATTACGTTAGATTACCAGAATATATTACGTTAGATTAACAGAATATATTACGTTAGATTAACAGAATATATTACGTAAGATTACCAGAACATATTACGTTAGATTAACATAATATATTACGTTAGATTAACATAATATATTACATTAGATTAACAGAATATATTCCATTAGCTTACTAGAATATATTCCATTAGATTACTAGAATATATTACGTAAGATTAACAGAATATATTACGTTAGATTAACAGAATATATTACGTTAGATTAGCAGAATATATTACGTTAGATTAACAGAATATATTACGTTAGATTAACAGAATATATTCCGTTAGATTAACAGAATATATTCCATTAGATTACTAGAATATATTACGTTAGATTAAAAGAATATATTACGTTAGATTAGCAGAATATATTACATTAGATTAACATAATATATTCCGTTAGATTACCAGAATATATTCCATTAGATTACTAGAATATATTCCATTAGATTACTAGAATATATTACGTTAGATTAACAGAATATATTACGTTAGATGAGCAGAATATATTACGTTAGATTAACAGAATATATTACGTTAGATTAGCATAATATATTCCGTTAGATTAACAGAATATATTACGTTAGATTAGCAGAATATATTACGTTAGGTTACCAGAATGTATTACGTTAGATTAACAGAATATATTACGTTAGATTAACAGAATATATTCCATTAGATTAACATAATGTATTACGTTAGATTAACAGAATGTATTCCGTTAGATTAACAGAATATATTACGTTAGATTAACAGAATATATTCCATTAGATTAACAGAATGTATTCCGTTAGATTAACAGAATATATTCCATTAGATTAACAGAATGTATTCCGGTAGATTAACAGAATGTATTCCGTTAGATTAACAGAATATATTACGTTAGATTACCAGAATATATTTCATTAGATTACTAGAATATATTACGTTAGATTACCAGAATATATTACGTTAAATTAACAGAATATATTACGTTAGATTAACAGAATATATTACGTTAGATTAGCAGAATATATTACGTTAGATTACCAGAATATATTACGTTAGATTAACAGAATATATTACGTTAGATTAACAGAATATATTACGTTAGATTAACAGAATATATTACGTTAGATTAACAGAATATATTCCATTAGATTACTAGAATATATTACGTTAGATTAACAGAATATATTACGTTAGATTAGCAGAATATATTCCATTAGATTAACATAATATATTCCGTTAGATTACCAGAATATATTCCATTAGATTACTAGAATATATTTCCGTTAGATTACCAGAATATATTCCATTGGATTACTAGAATATATTCCATTAGATTACTAGAATATATTACGTTAGATTAACAGAATATATTTCATTAGATTAGCAGAATATATTACGTTAGATGAGCAGAATATATTACGTTAGATTAACAGAATATATTACGTTAGATTAGCAGAATATATTCCGTTAGATTAACAGAATATATTCCGTTAGATTAACAGAATATATTACGTTAGATTACCAGAATATTTTCCATTAGATTACTAGAATATATTACGTTAGATTACCAGAATATATTACGTTAGATTAACAGAAAATATTACGTTAGATTACCAGAATATATTATGTTAGATTACCAGAATACATTACGTTAGATTAACAGAATATATTACGTTATATTAACAAAATATATTACGTTAGATTAACAGAATATATTACGTAACATTACCAGAATATATTACGTTAGATTAACAGAATATATTCCATTAGATTAACAGAATGTATTACGTTAGATTAACAGAATGTATTCCGTTAGATTAACAGAATATATTACGTTAGATTAACAGAATATATTCCATTAGATTAACAGAATGTATTCCGTTAGATTAACAGAATATATTCCATTAGATTAACAGAATGTATTCCGGTAGATTAACAGAATGTATTCCGTTAGATTAACAGAATATATTACGTTAGATTACCAGAATATATTTCATTAGATTACTAGAATATATTACGTTAGATTACCAGAATATATTACGTTAAATTAACAGAATATATTACGTTAGATTAACAGAATATATTACGTTAGATTAGCAGAATATATTACGTTAGATTACCAGAATATATTACGTTAGATTAACAGAATATATTACGTTAGATTAACAGAATATATTACGTTAGATTAACAGAATATATTACGTTAGATTAACAGAATATATTCCATTAGATTACTAGAATATATTACGTTAGATTAACAGAATATATTACGCTAGATTAGCAGAATATATTCCATTAGATTAACATAATATATTCCGTTAGATTACCAGAATATATTCCATTAGATTACTAGAATATATTCCGTTAGATTACCAGAATATAATCCATTGGATTACTAGAATATATTCCATTAGATTACTAGAATATATTTCGTTAGATTAACAGAATATATTTCATTAGATTAGCAGAATATATTACGTTAGATGAGCAGAATATATTACGTTAGATTAACAGAATATATTACGTTAGATTAGCAGAATATATTCCGTTAGATTAACAGAATATATTCCGTTAGATTACTAGAATATATTACGTTAGATTAACAGAAAATATTACGTTAGATTACCAGAATATATTATGTTAGATTACCAGAATACATTACGTTAGATTAACAGAATATATTACGTTAGATTAACAAAATATATTACGTTAGATTAACAGAATATATTACGTAACATTACCAGAATATATTACGTTAGATTAACAGAATATATTACGTTAGATTAGCAGAATATATTACGTTAGATTAACAGAATATATCACGTTAGATTAACAGAATATATTACGTTAGATTAGCAGAATATATTACGTTAGATTACCAGAATGTATTACGTTAGATTACGAGAATATATTACGTTAGATTAACAGAATATATTACTTTAGATTAGCAGAATATATTACGTTAGATTAGCAGAATATATTACGTTAGATTAACAGAATATATTACGATAGATTAAGCAAATATATTACGTTAGATTAACAGAATATATTCCGTTATATTAACAAAATTTATTCCATTAGATTAACATAATATATTACATTAGATTAACAGAATATATTCCATGAGATTAACATAATGTATTCCTTTAGATTAACAGAATATATTCCAGTAGATTACTAGAATATATTCCGTTAGATTACCAGAATATATTACGTTAGATTAACAGAATACATTACGTTAGATTAGCAGAATATATTACGTTAGATTAACAGAATATATTACGTTAGATTAACAGAATATTTTAATTAAGATTACCAGAATATATTACGTTAGATTAACAGAATATATTACGTTAGATTTACAGGATATATTCCGTTAGATTAACAAAATATATTCCATTAGATTACTAGAATATATTACGTTAGATAAACAGAATGTATTCCGTTAGATTAACAGAATATATTACGTTACATTACCAGAATATATTACGTTAGTTTAACAGATTATATATGTTAGATTAACAGAACATATTACATTAGATTAACAGAATATATTCCATTAGATGAACAGAATATATTCCATTAGATTAACAGAATATATTACGTTAGATTAACAGAATATATTACGTTAGATTAGCCGAATTTATTACGTTAGATTAACAGAAAATATTCCTTTAGATTAACAGAATATATTCCATTAGATTAACATAATATATTACATTAGATTAACAGAATATATTCCATTAGATTAACATAATGTATTCCGTTAGATTAACAGAATATATTCCGTTAGATTACAAGAATATATTCCATTAGATTACTAGAAAATATTCCGTTAGATTACCAGAATATATTACGTTAGATTAGCAGAATATATTCCATTAGATTAACATAATATATTCCGTTAGATTACCAGAATATATTCCATTAGATTACTAGAATATATTCCGTTAGATTACCAGAATATATTCCATTGGATTACTAGAATATATTCCATTAGATTACTAGAATATATTACGTTAGATTAACAGAATATATTTCATTAGATTAGCAGAATATATTCCGTTAGATGAGCAGAATATATTACGTTAGATTAACAGAATATATTACGTTAGATTAGCAGAATATATTCCGTTAGATTAACAGAATATATTCCGTTAGATTAACAGAATATATTACGTTAGATTACCAGAATATATTACGTTAGATTAACAGAAAATATTACGTTAGATTACCAGAATATATTGTTAGATTACCAGAATACATTACGTTAGATTAACAGAATATATTACGTTAGATTAACAGAATATATTACGTAAGATTACCAGAATATATTACGTTAGATTAACAGAATATATTACGTTAGATTAGCAGAATATATTACGTTAGATTAACAGAATATATTACGTTAGATTAACAGAATATATTACGTTAGATTAAAAGAATATATTACGTTAGATTACCAGAATATATTACGTTAGATTACGAGAATATATTACGTTAGATTAGCAGAATATATTACGTTAGATTAACAGAATATATTACGTTAGATTAGCCAATATATTACGATAGATTAACAGAATATATTCCGTTATATTAACAGAATTTATTCCATTAGATTAACATAATATATTACATTAGATTAACAGAATATATTCCATTAGATTAACATAATGTATTCCTTTAGATTAACAGAATATATTCCATTAGATTACTAGAATATATTCCGTTAGATTCCCAGAATATATTACGTTAGATTAACAGAATACATTACGTTAGATTAGCAGAATATATTACGTTAGATTAACAGAATATATTACGTTAGATTAACAGAATATATTACGTAAGATTACCAGAATATATTACGTTAGATTAACAGAATGTATTACGTTAGATTAACAGGATATATTCCGTTAGATTAACAAAATATATTCCATTAGATTACTAGAATATATTACGTTAGATAAACAGAATGTATTCCGTTAGATTAACAGAATATATTACGTTAGATTACCAGAATATATTACGTTAGTTTAACAGATTATATATGTTAGATTAACAGAACATATTACATTAGATTAACAGTATATATTCCATTAGATGAACAGAATATATTCCATTAGATTAACAGAATATATTACGTTAGATTAACAGAATATATTACGTTAAATTAGCAGAATTTATTACGTTAGATTAACATAATGTATTCCGTTAGATTAACAGAATATATTCCGTTAGATTACAAGAATATATTCCATTAGATTACTAGAATATATTCCGTTAGATTACCAGAATATATTCCATTAGATTACTAGAATATATTACGTTAGATTAACAGAATATATTACGTAAGATTACCAGAATATATTACGTTAGATTAACAGAATATATTACGTTAGATTAGCAGAATATATTACGTTAGATTAACAGAATATTTTACGTTAGATTAACAAAATATATTACGTTAGATTAGCCGAATATATTACGTTAGATTACTACAATGTATTACGTTAGATTACCAGAATATATTACGTTAGATTAACAGAATATATTACGTTAGATTAACAGAATATATTACGTTAGATTAACAGAATATATTACGTTAGATTAGCAGAATATATTACGTTAGATTAACAGAATATATTCCGTTATATTAACAGAATATATTCCATTAGATTAACATAATGTATTCCGTTAGATTAACAGATAATATTACGTAAGATTACCAGAATTTATTACGTTAGATTAACAGAATATATTACGTTACATTAGCAGAATATATTACGTTACATTAACAGAATATATTACGTTAGATTAACAGAATATATTACGTTAGATTAGCAGAATGTATTCCGTTAGTATAACAGAATGTATTCCGTTTGATTAACAGAATATATTACGATAGATTACCAGAATATATTTCATTAGATTACTAGAATATATTACGTTAGATTACCAGAATATATTAGGTTAGATTAACAGAATATATACGTTAGATTAACAGAATATATTACGTTAGATTAGCAGAATATATTACGTTAGATTAGCAGAATATATTACGTTAGATTAACAGAATATATTACGTTAGATTAACAGAATATATTACGTTAGATTAGCAGAATATATTACGTTAGATTACCAGAATGTATTACGTTAGATTACGAGAATATATTACGTTAGATTAACAGAATATATTACTTTAGATTAGCAGAATATATTACGTTAGATTAGCAGAATATATTACGTTAGATTAACAGAATATATTACGTTAGATTAGCCAATATATTACGTTAGATTAACAGAATATATTCCGTTATATTAACAGAATTTATTCCAATAGATTAACATAATATATTACATTAGATTAACAGAATATATTCCATTAGATTAACATAATGTATTCCTTTAGATTAACAGAATATATTCCATTAGATTACTAGAATATATTCCGTTAGATTACCAGAATATATTACGTTAGATTAACAGAATACATTACGTTAGATTAGCAGAATATATTACGTTAGATTAACAGAATATATTACGTTAGATTAACAGAATATATTACGTAAGATTACCAGAATATATTGCGTTAGATTAACAGAATGTATTACGTTAGATTAACAGGATATATTCCGTTAGATTAACAAAATATATTCCATTAGATTACTAGAATATATTACGTTAGATAAACAGAATGTGTTCCGTTAGATTAACAGAATGTATTACGTTAGATTACCAGAATATATTACGTTAGTTTAACAGATTATATATGTTAGATTAACAGAATATATTACGTTAGATTAGCAGAATATATTCCGTTAGATGAACAAGAATATATTCCATTAGATTAACAGAATATATTACGTTAGATTAACAGAATATATTACGTTAGATTAGCAGAATTTATTACGTTAGATTAACAGAAAATATTCCGTTAGATTAACAGAATATATTCCATTAGATTAACATAATATATTACAATAGATTAACAGAATATTTTCCATTAGATTAACATAATGTATTCCGTTAGATTAACAGAATATATTCCGTTAGATTACAAGAATATATTCCATTAGATTACTAGAATTTATTCCGTTAGATTACCAGAATATATTCCATAGATTACTAGAATATATTCCATTAGATTAACAGAATATATTCCTTTAGACTATTAGAATATATTACGTTAGATTAACAGCATATATTACGTTAGATTAGCAGAATATATACCATTAGTTTAACATAATATATTCCGTTAGATTACCAGAAAATATTCCATTAGATTACTAGAATATATTCCGTTAGATTACCAGAATATATTCCATTAGATTACTAGTATATATTACATTAGATTACTAGAATATATTCCATTAGATTACTAGAATATATTACGTTAGATTAACAGAATATATTACATTAGATTAGCAGAATATATTACGTTAGATGAGCAGAATATATTACGTTAGATTAACAGAATATATTACGTTAGATTAGCAGAATATATTCCGTTAGATTAACAGAATATATTCCGTTAGATAAACAGAATATATTACGTTAGATTACCAGGATATATTAGGTTAGATTAACAGAAAATATTACGTTAGATTGCCAGAATATATTACGTTAGATTAACAGAATATATTCCATTAGATGAACAGAATATATTCCATTAGATTAACAGAATATATTACGTTAGATTAACAGAATATATTACGTTACATTACCAGAATATATTACGTTAGTTTAACAGATTATATATGTTAGATTAACAGAACATATTACATTAGATTAACAGAATATATTCCATTAGATGAACAGAATATATTCCATTAGATTAACAGAATATATTACGTTAGATTAACAGAATATATTACGTTAGATTAGCCGAATGTATTACGTTAGATTAACAGAAAATATTCCTTTAGATTAACAGAATATATTCCATTAGATTAACATAATATATTACATTAGATTAACAGAATATATTCCATTAGATTAACATAATGTATTCTGTTAGATTACCAGAATATATTCCGTTTGATTACAAGAATATATTCCATTAGATTACTAGAAAATATTCCGTTAGATTACCAGAATATATTACGTAAGATTAGCAGAATATATTCCATTAGATTAACATAATATATTCCGTTAGATTACCAGTATATATTCCATTAGATTACTAGAATATATTTCGTTAGATTACCAGAATATATTCCATTGGATTACTAGAATATATTCCATTAGATTACTAGAATATATTACGTTAGATTAACAGAATATATTTCATTAGATTAGCAGAATATATTACGTTAGATGAGCAGAATATATTACGTTAGATTAACAGAATATATTACGTTAGATTAGCAGAATATATTCCGTTAGATTAACAGAATATATTCCGTTAGATTACTAGAATATATTACGTTAGATTACCAGAATATATTACGTTAGATTAACAGAATATATTACGTTAGATTAGCAGAATATATTACGTTAGATTAACAGAATATATTACGTTAGATTAACAGAATATATTACGTTAGATTAACAAAATATATTACGTTAGATTAACAGAATATATTACGTAACATTACCAGAATATATTACGTTAGATTAACAGAATATATTACGTTAGATTAGCAGAATATATTACGTTAGATTAACAGAATATATTACGTTAGATTAACAGAATATATTACGTTAGATTAGCAGAATATATTACGTTAGATTACCAGAATGTATTACGTTAGATTACGAGAATATATTACGTTAGATTAACAGAATATATTACTTTAGATTAGCAGAATATATTACGTTAGATTAGCAGAATATATTACGTTAGATTAACAGAATATATTACGTTAGATTAGCCAATATATTACGTTAGATTAACAGAATATATTCCGTTATATTAACAAAATTTATTCCATTAGATTAACATAATATATTACATTAGATTAACAGAATATATTCCATGAGATTAACATAATGTATTCCTTTAGATTAACAGAATATATTCCATTAGATTACTAGAATATATTCCGTTAGATTACCAGAATATATTACGTTAGATTAACAGAATACATTACGTTAGATTAGCAGAATATATTACGTTAGATTAACAGAATATATTACGTTAGATTAACAGAATATTTTAATTAAG
This sequence comes from Eledone cirrhosa, assembly GCA_964016885.1. Classification (NCBI taxonomy): domain Eukaryota; kingdom Metazoa; phylum Mollusca; class Cephalopoda; order Octopoda; family Eledonidae; genus Eledone; species Eledone cirrhosa. The sequence continues at coordinate 3,995,091 of OZ024757.1, read as the reverse complement.
ATTACCAGAATATATTACGTTAGATTAACAGAATATATTACGTTAGATTAACAGGATATATTCCGTTAGATTAACAAAATATATTCCATTAGATTACTAGAATATATTACGTTAGATAAACAGAATGTATTCCGTTAGATTAACAGAATATATTACGTTACATTACCAGAATATATTACGTTAGTTTAACAGATTATATAAGTTAGATTAACAGAACATATTACATTAGATTAACAGAATATATTCCATTAGATGAACAGAATATATTCCATTAGATTAACAGAATATATTACGTTAGATTAACAGAATATATTACGTTAGATTAGCCGAATTTATTACGTTAGATTAACAGAAAATATTCCTTTAGATTAACAGAATATATTCCATTAGATTAACATAATATATTACATTAGATTAACAGAATATATTCCATTAGATTAACATAATGTATTCCGTTAGATTAACAGAATATATTCCGTTAGATTACAAGAATATATTCCATTAGATTACTAGAAAATATTCCGTTAGATTACCAGAATATATTACGTTAGATCAGCAGAATATATTCCATTAGATTAACATAATATATTCCGTTAGATTACCAGAATATATTCCATTAGATTACTAGAATATATTCCGTTAGATTACCAGAATATATTCCATTGGATTACTAGAATATATTCCATTAGATTACTAGAATATATTACGTTAGATTAACAGAATATATTTCATTAGATTAGCAGAATATATTACGTTAGATAAGCAGAATATATTACGTTAGATTAACAGAATATATTACGTTAGATTAGCAGAATATATTCCGTTAGATTAACAGAATATATTCCGTTAGATTAACAGAATATATTACGTTAGATTACCAGAATATTTTCCATTAGATTACTAGAATATATTACGTTAGATTACCAGAATATATTACGTTAGATTAACAGAAAATATTACGTTAGATTACCAGAATATATTATGTTAGATTACCAGAATACATTACGTTAGATTAACAGAATATATTACGTTAGATTAACAGAATATATTACGTAAGATTACCAGAATATATTACGTTAGATTAACAGAATATATTACGTTAGATTAGCAGAATATATTACGTTAGATTAACAGAATATATTACGTTAGATTAACAGAATATATTACGTTAGATTAGCAGAATATATTACGTTAGATTACCAGAATGTATTACGTTAGATTACGAGAATATATTACGTTAGATTAGCAGAATATATTACGTTAGATTAACAGAATATATTCCGTTATATTAACAGAATTTATTCCATTAGATTAACATAATATATTACATTAGATTAACAGAATATATTCCATTAGATTAACATAATGTATTCCTTTAGATTAACAGAATATATTCCATTAGATTACTAGAATATATTCCGTTAGATTACCAGAATATATTACGTTAGATTAACAGAATACATTACGTTAGATTAGCAGAATATATTACGTTAGATTAACAGAATATATTACGTTAGATTAACAGAATATATTACGTAAGATTACCAGAACATATTACGTTAGATTAACAGAATGTATTACGTTAGATTAACAGGATATATTCCGTTAGATTAACAGAATATATTCCATTAGATTACTAGAATATATTACGTTAGATTAAAAGAATATATTACGTTAGATTAGCAGAATATATTACATTAGATTAACATAATATATTCCGTTAGATTACCAGAATATATTCCATTAGATTACTAGAATATATTCCATTAGATTACTAGAATATATTACGTTAGATTAACAGAATATATTACGTTAGATGAGCAGAATATATTACGTTAGATTAACAGAATATATTACGTTAGATTAGCATAATATATTCCGTTAGATTAACAGAATATATTACGTTAGATTAGCAGAATATATTACGTTAGGTTACCAGAATGTATTACGTTAGATTAACAGAATATATTACGTTAGATTAACAGAATATATTCCATTAGATTAACAGAATGTATTACGTTAGATTAACAGAATGTATTCCGTTAGATTAACAGAATATATTACGTTAGATTAACAGAATATATTCCATTAGATTAACAGAATGTATTCCGTTAGATTAACAGAATATATTCCATTAGATTAACAGAATGTATTCCGGTAGATTAACAGAATGTATTCCGTTAGATTAACAGAATATATTACGTTAGATTACCAGAATATATTTCATTAGATTACTAGAATATATTACGTTAGATTACCAGAATATATTACGTTAAATTAACAGAATATATTACGTTAGATTAACAGAATATATTACGTTAGATTAGCAGAATATATTACGTTAGATTACCAGAATATATTACGTTAGATTAACAGAATATATTACGTTAGATTAACAGAATATATTACGTTAGATTAACAGAATATATTACGTTAGATTAACAGAATATATTCCATTAGATTACTAGAATATATTACGTTAGATTAACAGAATATATTACGTTAGATTAGCAGAATATATTCCATTAGATTAACATAATATATTCCGTTAGATTACCAGAATATATTCCATTAGATTACTAGAATATATTTCCGTTAGATTACCAGAATATATTCCATTGGATTACTAGAATATATTCCATTAGATTACTAGAATATATTACGTTAGATTAACAGAATATATTTCATTAGATTAGCAGAATATATTACGTTAGATGAGCAGAATATATTACGTTAGATTAACAGAATATATTACGTTAGATTAGCAGAATATATTCCGTTAGATTAACAGAATATATTCCGTTAGATTAACAGAATATATTACGTTAGATTACCAGAATATTTTCCATTAGATTACTAGAATATATTACGTTAGATTACCAGAATATATTACGTTAGATTAACAGAAAATATTACGTTAGATTATCAGAATATATTATGTTAGATTACCAGAATACATTACGTTAGATTAACAGAATATATTACGTTAGATTAACAAAATATATTACGTTAGATTAACAGAATATATTACGTAACATTACCAGAATATATTACGTTAGATTAACAGAATATATTCCATTAGATTAACAGAATGTATTACGTTAGATTAACAGAATGTATTCCTTTAGATTAACAGAATATATTACGTTAGATTAACAGAATATATTCCATTAGATTAACAGAATGTATTCCGTTAGATTCACAGAATATATTCCATTAGATTAACAGAATGTATTCCGGTAGATTAACAGAATGTATTCCGTTAGATTAACAGAATATATTACGTTAGATTACCAGAATATATTTCATTAGATTACTAGAATATATTACGTTAGATTACCAGAATATATTACGTTAAATTAACAGAATATATTACGTTAGATTAACAGAATATATTACGTTAGATTAGCAGAATATATTACGTTAGATTACCAGAATATATTACGTTAGATTAACAGAATATATTACGTTAGATTAACAGAATATATTACGTTAGATTAACAGAATATATTACGTTAGATTAACAGAATATATTCCATTAGATTACTAGAATATATTACGTTAGATTAACAGAATATATTACGCTAGATTAGCAGAATATATTCCATTAGATTAACATAATATATTCCGTTAGATTACCAGAATATATTCCATTAGATTACTAGAATATATTCCGTTAGATTACCAGAATATATTCCATTGGATTACTAGAATATATTCCATTAGATTACTAGAATATATTTCGTTAGATTAACAGAATATATTTCATTAGATTAGCAGAATATATTACGTTAGATGAGCAGAATATATTACGTTAGATTAACAGAATATATTACGTTAGATTAGCAGAATATATTCCGTTAGATTAACAGAATATATTCCGTTAGATTACTAGAATATATTACGTTAGATTACCAGAATATATTACGTTAGATTAACAGAAAATATTACGTTAGATTACCAGAATATATTATGTTAGATTACCAGAATACATTACGTTAGATTAACAGAATATATTACGTTAGATTAACAAAATATATTACGTTAGATTAACAGAATATATTACGTAACATTACCAGAATATATTACGTTAGATTAACAGAATATATTACGTTAGATTAGCAGAATATATTACGTTAGATTAACAGAATATATCACGTTAGATTAACAGAATATATTACGTTAGATTAGCAGAATATATTACGTTAGATTACCAGAATGTATTACGTTAGATTACGAGAATATATTACGTTAGATTAACAGAATATATTACTTTAGATTAGCAGAATATATTACGTTAGATTAGCAGAATATATTACGTTAGATTAACAGAATATATTACGTTAGATTAGCCAATATATTACGTTAGATTAACAGAATATATTCCGTTATATTAACAAAATTTATTCCATTAGATTAACATAATATATTACATTAGATTAACAGAATATATTCCATGAGATTAACATAATGTATTCCTTTAGATTAACAGAATATATTCCATTAGATTACTAGAATATATTCCGTTAGATTACCAGAATATATTACGTTAGATTAACAGAATACATTACGTTAGATTAGCAGAATATATTACGTTAGATTAACAGAATATATTACGTTAGATTAACAGAATATTTTAATTAAGATTACCAGAATATATTACGTTAGATTAACAGAATATATTACGTTAGATTAACAGGATATATTCCGTTAGATTAACAAAATATATTCCATTAGATTACTAGAATATATTACGTTAGATAAACAGAATGTATTCCGTTAGATTAACAGAATATATTACGTTACATTACCAGAATATATTACGTTAGTTTAACAGATTATATATGTTAGATTAACAGAACATATTACATTAGATTAACAGAATATATTCCATTAGATGAACAGAATATATTCCATTAGATTAACAGAATATATTACGTTAGATTAACAGAATATATTACGTTAGATTAGCCGAATTTATTACGTTAGATTAACAGAAAATATTCCTTTAGATTAACAGAATATATTCCATTAGATTAACATAATATATTACATTAGATTAACAGAATATATTCCATTAGATTAACATAATGTATTCCGTTAGATTAACAGAATATATTCCGTTAGATTACAAGAATATATTCCATTAGATTACTAGAAAATATTCCGTTAGATTACCAGAATATATTACGTTAGATTAGCAGAATATATTCCATTAGATTAACATAATATATTCCGTTAGATTACCAGAATATATTCCATTAGATTACTAGAATATATTCCGTTAGATTACCAGAATATATTCCATTGGATTACTAGAATATATTCCATTAGATTACTAGAATATATTACGTTAGATTAACAGAATATATTTCATTAGATTAGCAGAATATATTACGTTAGATGAGCAGAATATATTACGTTAGATTAACAGAATATATTACGTTAGATTAGCAGAATATATTCCGTTAGATTAACAGAATATATTCCGTTAGATTAACAGAATATATTACGTTAGATTACCAGAATATTTTCCATTAGATTACTAGAATATATTACGTTAGATTACCAGAATATATTACGTTAGATTAACAGAAAATATTACGTTAGATTACCAGAATATATTGTTAGATTACCAGAATACATTACGTTAGATTAACAGAATATATTACGTTAGATTAACAGAATATATTACGTAAGATTACCAGAATATATTACGTTAGATTAACAGAATATATTACGTTAGATTAGCAGAATATATTACGTTAGATTAACAGAATATATTACGTTAGATTAACAGAATATATTACGTTAGATTAGCAGAATATATTACGTTAGATTACCAGAATGTATTACGTTAGATTACGAGAATATATTACGTTAGATTAGCAGAATATATTACGTTAGATTAACAGAATATATTACGTTAGATTAGCCAATATATTACGATAGATTAACAGAATATATTCCGTTATATTAACAGAATTTATTCCATTAGATTAACATAATATATTACATTAGATTAACAGAATATATTCCATTAGATTAACATAATGTATTCCTTTAGATTAACAGAATATATTCCATTAGATTACTAGAATATATTCCGTTAGATTCCCAGAATATATTACGTTAGATTAACAGAATACATTACCTTAGATTAGTAGAATATATTACGTTAGATTAACAGAATATATTACGTTAGATTAACAGAATATATTACGTAAGATTACCAGAATATATTACGTTAGATTAACAGAATGTATTACGTTAGATTAACAGGATATATTCCGTTAGATTAACAAAATATATTCCATTAGATTACTAGAATATATTACGTTAGATAAACAGAATGTATTCCGTTAGATTAACAGAATATATTACGTTAGATTACCAGAATATATAACGTTAGTTTAACAGATTATATATGTTAGATTAACAGAACATATTACATTAGATTAACAGTATATATTCCATTAGATGAACAGAATATATTCCATTAGATTAACAGAATATATTACGTTAGATTAACAGAATATATTACGTTAAATTAGCAGAATTTATTACGTTAGATTAACATAATGTATTCCGTTAGATTAACAGAATATATTCCGTTAGATTACAAGAATATATTCCATTAGATTACTAGAATATATTCCGTTAGATTACCAGAATATATTCCATTAGATTACTAGAATATATTACGTTAGATTAACAGAATATATTACGTAAGATTACCAGAATATATTACGTTAGATTAACAGAATATATTACGTTAGATTAGCAGAATATATTACGTTAGATTAACAGAATATTTTACGTTAGATTAACAAAATATATTACGTTAGATTAGCCGAATATATTACGTTAGATTACTACAATGTATTACGTTAGATTACCAGAATATATTACGTTAGATTAACAGAATATATTACGTTAGATTAACAGAATATATTACGTTAGATTAACAGAATATATTACGTTAGATTAGCAGAATATATTACGTTAGATTAACAGAATATATTCCGTTATATTAACAGAATATATTCCATTAGATTAACATAATGTATTCCGTTAGATTAACAGATAATATTACGTAAGATTACCAGAATTTATTACGTTAGATTAACAGAATATATTACGTTACATTAGCAGAATATATTACGTTATATTAACAGAATATATTACGTTAGATTAACAGAATATATTACGTTAGATTAGCAGAATGTATTCCGTTAGTATAACAGAATGTATTCCGTTTGATTAACAGAATATATTACGATAGATTACCAGAATATATTTCATTAGATTACTAGAATATATTACGTTAGATTACCAGAATATATTAGGTTAGATTAACAGAATATATACGTTAGATTAACAGAATATATTACGTTAGATTAGCAGAATATATTACGTTAGATTAGCAGAATATATTACGTTAGATTAACAGAATATATTACGTTAGATTAACAGAATATATTACGTTAGATTAGCAGAATATATTACGTTAGATTACCAGAATGTATTACGTTAGATTACGAGAATATATTACGTTAGATTAACAGAATATATTACTTTAGATTAGCAGAATATATTACGTTAGATTAGCAGAATATATTACGTTAGATTAACAGAATATATTACGTTAGATTAGCCAATATATTACGTTAGATTAACAGAATATATTCCGTTATATTAACAGAATTTATTCCAATAGATTAACATAATATATTACATTAGATTAACAGAATATATTCCATTAGATTAACATAATGTATTCCTTTAGATTAACAGAATATATTCCATTAGATTACTAGAATATATTCCGTTAGATTACCAGAATATATTACGTTAGATTAACAGAATACATTACGTTAGATTAGCAGAATATATTACGTTAGATTAACAGAATATATTACGTTAGATTAACAGAATATATTACGTAAGATTACCAGAATATATTGCGTTAGATTAACAGAATGTATTACGTTAGATTAACAGGATATATTCCGTTAGATTAACAAAATATATTCCATTAGATTACTAGAATATATTACGTTAGATAAACAGAATGTGTTCCGTTAGATTAACAGAATGTATTACGTTAGATTACCAGAATATATTACGTTAGTTTAACAGATTATATATGTTAGATTAACAGAATATATTACGTTAGATTAGCAGAATATATTCCGTTAGATGAACAAGAATATATTCCATTAGATTAACAGAATATATTACGTTAGATTAACAGAATATATTACGTTAGATTAGCAGAATTTATTACGTTAGATTAACAGAAAATATTCCGTTAGATTAACAGAATATATTCCATTAGATTAACATAATATATTACAATAGATTAACAGAATATTTTCCATTAGATTAACATAATGTATTCCGTTAGATTAACAGAATATATTCCGTTAGATTACAAGAATATATTCCATTAGATTACTAGAATTTATTCCGTTAGATTACCAGAATATATTCCATAGATTACTAGAATATATTCCATTAGATTAACAGAATATATTCCTTTAGACTATTAGAATATATTACGTTAGATTAACAGCATATATTACGTTAGATTAGCAGAATATATACCATTAGATTAACATAATATATTCCGTTAGATTACCAGAAAATATTCCATTAGATTACTAGAATATATTCCGTTAGATTACCAGAATATATTCCATTAGATTACTAGAATATATTACATTAGATTACTAGAATATATTCCATTAGATTACTAGAATATATTACGTTAGATTAACAGAATATATTACATTAGATTAGCAGAATATATTACGTTAGATGAGCAGAATATATTACGTTAGATTAACAGAATATATTACGTTAGATTAGCAGAATATATTCCGTTAGATTAACAGAATATATTCCGTTAGATAAACAGAATATATTACGTTAGATTACCAGGATATATTAGGTTAGATTAACAGAAAATATTACGTTAGATTGCCAGAATATATTACGTTAGATTAACAGAATATATTCCATTAGATGAACAGAATATATTCCATTAGATTAACAGAATATATTACGTTAGATTAACAGAATATATTACGTTACATTACCAGAATATATTACGTTAGTTTAACAGATTATATATGTTAGATTAACAGAACATATTACATTAGATTAACAGAATATATTCCATTAGATGAACAGAATATATTCCATTAGATTAACAGAATATATTACGTTAGATTAACAGAATATATTACGTTAGATTAGCCGAATGTATTACGTTAGATTAACAGAAAATATTCCTTTAGATTAACAGAATATATTCCATTAGATTAACATAATATATTACATTAGATTAACAGAATATATTCCATTAGATTAACATAATGTATTCTGTTAGATTACCAGAATATATTCCGTTAGATTACAAGAATATATTCCATTAGATTACTAGAAAATATTCCGTTAGATTACCAGAATATATTACGTAAGATTAGCAGAATATATTCCATTAGATTAACATAATATATTCCGTTAGATTACCAGTATATATTCCATTAGATTACTAGAATATATTCCGTTAGATTACCAGAATATATTCCATTGGATTACTAGAATATATTCCATTAGATTACTAGAATATATTACGTTTTAACAGAATATATTTCATTAGATTAGCAGAATATATTACGTTAGATGAGCAGAATATATTACGTTAGATTAACAGAATATATTACGTTAGATTAGCAGAATATATTCCGTTAGATTAACAGAATATATTCCGTTAGATTACTAGAATATATTACGTTAGATTACCAGAATATATTACGTTAGATTAACAGAATATATTACGTTAGATTAGCAGAATATATTACGTTAGATTAACAGAATATATTACGTTACATTAACAAAATATATTACGTTAGATTAACAGAATATATTACGTAACATTACCAGAATATATTACGTTAGATTAACAGAATATATTACGTTAGATTAGCAGAATATATTACGTTAGATTAACAGAATATATTACGTTAGATTAACAGAATATATTACGTTAGATTAGCAGAATATATTACGTTAGATTACCAGAATGTATTACGTTAGATTACGAGAATATATTACGTTAGATTAACAGAATATATTACTTTAGATTAGCAGAATATATTACGTTAGATTAGCAGAATATATTACGTTAGATTAACAGAATATATTACGTTAGATTAGCCAATATATTACGTTAGATTAACAGAATATATTCCGTTATATTAACAAAATTTATTCCATTAGATTAACATAATATATTACATTAGATTAACAGAATATATTCCATGAGATTAACATAATGTATTCCTTTAGATTAACAGAATATATTCCATTAGATTACTAGAATATATTCCGTTAGATTACCAGAATATATTACGTTAGATTAACAGAATACATTACGTTAGATTAGCAGAATATATTACGTTAGATTAACAGAATATATTACGTTAGATTAACAGAATATTTTAATTAAGATTACCAGAATATATTACGTTAGATTAACAGAATATATTACGTTAGATTAACAGGATATATTCCGTTAGATTAACAAAATATATTCCATTAGATTACTAGAATATATTACGTTAGATAAACAGAATGTATTCCGTTAGATTAACAGAATATATTACGTTACATTACCAGAATATATTACGTTAGTTTAACAGATTATATAAGTTAGATTAACAGAACATATTACATTAGATTAACAGAATATATTCCATTAGATGAACAGAATATATTCCATTAGATTAACAGAATATATTACGTTAGATTAACAGAATATATTACGTTAGATTAGCCGAATTTATTACGTTAGATTAACAGAAAATATTCCTTTAGATTAACAGAATATATTCCATTAGATTAACATAATATATTACATTAGATTAACAGAATATATTCCATTAGATTAACATAATGTATTCCGTTAGATTAACACAATATATTCCGTTAGATTACAAGAATATATTCCATTAGATTACTAGAAAATATTCCGTTAGATTACCAGAATATATTACGTTAGATTAGCAGAATATATTCCATTAGATTAACATAATATATTCCGTTAGATTACCAGAATATATTCCATTAGATTACTAGAATATATTCCGTTAGATTACCAGAATATATTCCATTGGATTACTAGAATATATTCCATTAGATTACTAGAATATATTACGTTAGATTAACAGAATATATTTCATTAGATTAGCAGAATATATTACGTTAGATGAGCAGAATATATTACGTTAGATTAACAGAATATATTACGTTAGATTAGCAGAATATATTCCGTTAGATTAACAGAATATATTCCGTTAGATTAACAGAATATATTACGTTAGATTACCAGAATATTTTCCATTAGATTACTAGAATATATTACGTTAGATTACCAGAATATATTACGTTAGATTAACAGAAAATATTACGTTAGATTACCAGAATATATTATGTTAGATTACCAGAATACATTACGTTAGATTAACAGAATATATTACGTTAGATTAACAGAATATATTACGTAACATTACCAGAATATATTACGTTAGATTAACAGAATATATTACGTTAGATTAGCAGAATATATTACGTTAGATTAACAGAATATATTACGTTAGATTAACAGAATATATTACGTTAGATTAGCAGAATATATTACGTTAGATTACCAGAATGTATTACGTTAGATTACGAGAATATATTACGTTAGATTAGCAGAATATATTACGTTAGATTAACAGAATATATTACGTTAGATTAGCCAATATATTACGATAGATTAACAGAATATATTCCGTTATATTAACAGAATTTATTCCATTAGATTAACATAATATATTACATTAGATTAACAGAATATATTCCATTAGATTAACATAATGTATTCCTTTAGATTAACAGAATATATTCCATTAGATTACTAGAATATATTCCGTTAGATTACCAGAATATATTACGTTAGATTAACAGAATACATTACGTTAGATTAGCAGAATATATTACGTTAGATTAACAGAATATATTACGTTAGATTAACAGAATATATTACGTAAGATTACCAGAATATATTACGTTAGATTAACAGAATGTATTCCGTTAGATTAACAGGATATATTCCGTTAGATTAACAAAATATATTCCATTAGATTACTAGAATATATTACGTTAGATAAACAGAATGTATTCCGTTAGATTAACAGAATATATTACGTTAGATTACCAGAATATATTACGTTAGTTTAACAGATTATATATGTTAGATTAACAGAACATATTACATTAGATTAACAGTATATATTCCATTAGATGAACAGAATATATTCCATTAGATTAACAGAATATATTACGTTAGATTAACAGAATATATTACGTTAAATTAGCAGAATTTATTACGTTAGATTAACATAATGTATTCCGTTAGATTAACAGAATATATTCCGTTAGATTACAAGAATATATTCCATTAGATTACTAGAATATATTCCGTTAGATTACCAGAATATATTCCATTAGATTACTAGAATATATTACGTTAGATTAACAGAATATATTACGTAAGATTACCAGAATATATTACGTTAGATTAACAGAATATATTACGTTAGATTAGCAGAATATATTACGTTAGATTAACAGAATATTTTACGTTAGATTAACAAAATATATTACGTTAGATTAGCCGAATATATTACGTTAGATTACTACAATGTATTACGTTAGATTACCAGAATATATTACGTTAGATTAACAGAATATATTACGTTAGATTAACAGAATATATTACGTTAGATTAACAGAATATATTACGTTAGATTAACAGAATAAATTACGTTAGATTAGCAGAATATATTACGTTAGATTAACAGAATATATTCCGTTATATTAACAGAATATATTCCATTAGATTAACATAATGTATTCCGTTAGATTAACAGATAATATTACGTAAGATTACCAGAATTTATTACGTTAGATTAACAGAATATATTACGTTACATTAGCAGAATATATTACGTTACATTAACAGAATATATTACGTTAGATTAACAGAATATATTACGTTAGATTAGCAGAATGTATTCCGTTATTATAACAGAATGTATTCCGTTTGATTAACAGAATATATTACGATAGATTACCAGAATATATTTCATTAGATTACGAGAATATATTACGTTAGATTACCAGAATATATTAGGTTAGATTAACAGAATATATACGTTAGATTAACAGAATATATTACGTTAGATTAGCAGAATATATTACGTTAGATTAGCAGAATATATTACGTTAGATTAACAGAATATATTACGTTATATTAACAGAATATATTACGTTAGATTAGCAGAATATATTACGTTAGATTACCAGAATGTATTACGTTAGATTACGTGAATATATTACGTTAGATTAACAGAATATATTACTTTAGATTAGCAGAATATATTACGTTAGATTAGCAGAATATATTACGTTAGATTAACAGAATATATTACGTTAGATTAGCCAATATATTACGTTAGATTAACAGAATATATTCCGTTATATTAACAGAATTTATTCCAATAGATTAACATAATATATTACATTAGATTAACAGAATATATTCCATTAGATTAACATAATGTATTCCTTTAGATTAACAGAATATATTCCATTAGATTACTAGAATATATTCCGTTAGATTACCAGAATATATTACGTTAGATTAACAGAATACATTACGTTAGATTAGCAGAATATATTACGTTAGATTAACAGAATATATTACGTTAGATTAACAGAATATATTACGTAAGATTACCAGAATATATTGCGTTAGATTAACAGAATGTATTACGTTAGATTAACAGGATATATTCCGTTAGATTAACAAAATATATTCCATTAGATTACTAGAATATATTACGTTAGATAAACAGAATGTATTCCATTAGATTAACAGAATGTATTACGTTAGATTACCAGAATATATTACGTTAGTTTAACAGATTATATATGTTAGATTAACAGAATATATTACGTTAGATTAGCAGAATATATTCCGTTAGATGAACAAGAATATATTCCATTAGATTAACAGAATATATTACGTTAGATTAACAGAATATATTACGTTAGATTAGCAGAATTTACTACGTTAGATTAACAGAAAATATTCCGTTAGATTAACAGAATATATTCCATTAGATTAACATAATATATTACATTAGATTAACAGAATAATTTCCATTAGATTAACATAATGTATTCCGTTAGATTAACAGAATATATTCCGTTAGATTACAAGAATATATTCCATTAGATTACTAGAATTTATTCCGTTAGATTACCAGAATATATTCCATAGATTACTAGAATATATTCCATTAGATTAACAGAATATATTCCTTTAGACTATTAGAATATATTACGTTAGATTAACAGCATATATTACGTTAGATTAGCAGAATATATACCATTAGATTAACATAATATATTCCGTTATATTACCAGAAAATATTCCATTAGATTACTAGAATATATTCCGTTAGATTACCAGAATATATTCCATTAGATTACTAGAATATATTACATTAGATTACTAGAATATATTCCATTAGATTACTAGAATATATTACGTTATTTTAACAGAATATATTACATTAGATTAGCAGAATATATTACGTTAGATGAGCAGAATATATTACGTTAGATTAACAGAATATATTACGTTAGATTAGCAGAATATATTCCGTTAGATTAACAGAATATATTCCGTTAGACAAACAGAATATATTACGTTAGATTACCAGGATATATTAGGTTAGATTAACAGAAAATATTACGTTAGATTGCCAGAATATATTACGTTAGATTAACAGAATATATTCCATTAGATGAACAGAATATATTCCATTAGATTAACAGAATATATTACGTTAGATTAACAGAATATATTACGTTACATTACCAGAATATATTACGTTAGTTTAACAGATTATATATGTTAGATTAACAGAACATATTACATTAGATTAACAGAATATATTCCATTAGATGAACAGAATATATTCCATTAGATTAACAGAATATATTACGTTAGATTAACAGAATATATTACGTTAGATTAGCCGAATGTATTACGTTAGATTAACAGAAAATATTCCTTTAGATTAACAGAATATATTCCATTAGATTAACATAATATATTACATTAGATTAACAGAATATATTCCATTAGATTAACATAATGTATTCTGTTAGATTACCAGAATATATTCCGTTAGATTACAAGAATATATTCCATTAGATTACTAGAAAATATTCCGTTAGATTACCAGAATATATTACGTTAGATTAGCAGAATATATTCCATTAGATTAACATAATATATTCCGTTAGATTACCAGTAAATATTCCATTAGATTACTAGAATATATTCCGTTAGATTACCAGAATATATTCCATTGGATTACTAGAATATATTCCATTAGATTACTAGAATATATTACGTTAGATTAACAGAATATATTTCATTAGATTAGCAGAATATATTACGTTAGATGAGCAGAATATATTACGTTAGATTAACAGAATATATTACGTTAGATTAGCAGAATATATACCGTTAGATTAACAGAATATATTCCGTTAGATTAACAGAATATATTACGTTAGATTACCAGAATATTTTCCATTAGATTACTAGAATATATTACGTTAGATTACCAGAATATATTACGTTAGATTAACAGAAAATATTACGTTAGATTACCAGAATATATTATGTTAGATTACCAGAATACATTACGTTAGATTAACAGAATATATTACGTTAGATTAACAGAATATATTACGTAAGATTACCAGAATATATTACGTTAGATTAACAGAATATATTACGTTAGATTAGCAGAATATATTACGTTAGATTACCAGAATGTATTACGTTAGATTACGAGAATATATTACGTTAGATTAACAGAATATATTACTTTAGATTAGCAGAATATATTACGTTAGATTAGCAGAATATATTACGTTAGATTAACAGAATATATTACGTTAGATTAGCCAATATATTACGATAGATTAACAGAATATATTCCGTTATATTAACAGAATTTATTCCATTAGATTAACATAATATATTACATTAGATTAACAGAATATATTCCATTAGATTAACATAATGTATTCCTTTAGATTAACAGAATATATTCCATTAGATTACTAGAATATATTCCGTTAGATTACCAGAATATATTACGTTAGATTAACAGAATACATTACGTTAGATTAGCAGAATATATTACGTTAGATTAACAGAATATATTACGTTAGATTAACTGAATATATTACGTAAGATTACCAGAATATATTACGTTAGATTAACAGAATGTATTACGTTATATTAACAGGATATATTACGTTAGATTAACAAAATATGTTCCATTAGATTACTAGAATATATTACGTTAGATAAACAGAATGTATTCCGTTAGATTAACAGAATATATTACGTTAGATTACCAGAATATATTACGTTAGTTTAACAGATTATATATGTTAGATTAACAGAACATATTACATTAGATGAACAGAATATATTCCATTAGATTAACAGAATATATTACGTTAGATTAACAGAATATATTACGTTAGATTAGCAGAATTTATTACGTTAGATTAACAGAAAATAGTCCTTTAGATTAACAGAATATATTCCATTAGATTAACATAATATATTACATTAGATTAACAGAATATATTCCATTAGATTAACATAATATATTACATTAGATTAACAGAATATATTCCGTTAGATTACAAGAATATATTCCATTAGATTACTAGAATATATTCCGTTAGATTACCAGAATATATTCCATTAGATTACTAGAATATATTACGTTAGATTAACAGAATATATTACGTAAGATTACCAGAATATATTACGTTAGATTAACAGAATATATTACGTTAGATTATCAGAATATATTACGTTAGATTAACAGAATATTTTACGTTAGATTAACAAAATATATTACGTTAGATTAGCCGAATATATTACGTTAGATTACTACAATGTATTACGTTAGATTACCAGAATATATTACGTTAGATTAACAGAATATATTACGTTAGATTAACAGAATATATTACGTTAGATTAACAGAATATATTACGTTAGATTAACAGAATATATTACGTTAGATTAGCAGAATATATTACGTTAGATTAACAGAATATATTCCGTTATATTAACAGAATATATTCCATTAGATTAACATAATGTATTCCGTTAGATTAACAGATAATATTACGTAAGATTACCAGAATTTATTACGTTAGATTACCAGAATATTTTCCATTAGATTACTAGAATATATTACGTTAGATTACCAGAATATATTACGTTAGATTAACAGAAAATATTATGTTAGATTACCAGAATATATTATGTTAGATTACCAGAATACGTTACGTTAGATTAACAGAATATATTACGTTAGATTAACAGAATATATTACGTAAGATTACCAGAATATATTACGTTAGATTGACAGAATATATTACGTTAGATTAGCAGAATATATTACGTTAGATTAACAGAATATATTACGTTAGATTAACAGAATATATTACGTTAGATTAGCAGAATATATTACGTTAGATTACCAGAAGGTATTACGTTAGATTACGAGAATATATTACGTTAGATTAGCAGAAAATATTACGTTAGATTAACAGAATATATTACGTTAGATTAGCCAATATATTACGATAGATTAACAGAATATATTCCGTTATATTAACAGAATTTATTCCATTAGATTAACATAATATATTACATTAGATTAACAGAATATATTCCATTAGATTAACATAATGTATTCCTTTAGATTAACAGAATATATTCCATTAGATTACTAGAATATATTCCGTTAGATTACCAGAATATATTACGTTAGATTAACAGAATACATTACGTTAGATTAGCAGAATATATTACGTTAGATTAACAGAATATATTACGTTAGATTAACAGAATATATTACGTAAGATTACCAGAATATATTACGTTAGAATAACAGAATGTATTACGTTAGATTAACAGGATATATTCCGTTAGATTAACAAAATATATTCCATTAGATTACTAGAATATATTACGTTAGATAAACAGAATGTATTCCGTTAGATTAACAGAATATATTACGTTAGATTACCAGAATATATTACGTTAGTTTAACAGATTATATATGTTAGATTAACAGAACATATTACATTAGATTAACAGAATATATTCCATTAGATGAACAGAATATATTCCATTAGATTAACAGAATATATTACGTTAGATTAACAGAATATATTACGTTAGATTAGCAGAATTTATTACGTTAGATTAACAGAAAATATTCCTTTAGATTAACAGAATATATTCCATTAGATTAACATAATATATTACATTAGATTAACAGAATATATTCCATTAGATTAACATAATGTATTCCGTTAGATTAACAGAATATATTCCGTTAGATTACAAGAATATATTCCATTAGATTACTAGAATATATTCCATTAGATTACTAGAATATATTACGTTAGATTAACAGAATATATTACGTAAGATTACCAGAATATATTACGTTACATTAACAGAATATATTACGTTAGATTAGCAGAATATATTACGTTAGATTAACAGAATATTTTACGTTAGATTAACAAAATATATTACGTTAGATTAGCCGAATATATGACGTTAGATTACTACAATGTATTACGTTAGATTACCAGAATATATTACGTTAGATTAACAGAATATATTACGTTAGATTAACAGAATATATTACGTTAGATTAACAGAATATATTACGTTAGATTAACAGAATATATTACGTTAGATTAGCAGAATATATTACGTTAGATTAACAGAATATATTCCGTTATATTAACAGAATATATTCCATTAGATTAACATAATGTATTCCGTTAGATTAACAGATAATATTACGTAAGATTACCAGAATTTATTACGTTTGATTAACAGAATATATTACGTTACATTAGCAGAATATATTACGTTACATTAACAGAATATATTACGTTAGATTAACAGAATATATTACGTTAGATTAGCAGAATGTATTCCGTTAGTATAACAGAATGTATTCCGTTTGATTAACAGAATATATTACGTTAGATTACCAGAATATATTTCATTAGATTACTAGAATATATTACGTTAGATTACCAGAATATATTAGGTTAGATTAACAGAATATATACGTTAGATTAACAGAAAATATTACGTTAGATTAGCAGAATATATTACGTTAGATTAGCAGAATATATTACGTTAGATTAACAGAATATATTACGTTAGATTAACAGAATATATTACGTAAGATTACCAGAATATATTACGTTAGAATAACAGAATGTATTACGTTAGATTAACAGGATATATTCCGTTAGATTAACAAAATATATTCCATTAGATTACTAGAATATATTACGTTAGATAAACAGAATGTATTCCGTTAGATTAACAGAATATATTACGTTAGATTACCAGAATATATTACGTTAGTTTAACAGATTATATATGTTAGATTAACAGAACATATTACATTAGATTAACAGAATATATTCCATTAGATGAACAGAATATATTCCATTAGATTAACAGAATATATTACGTTAGATTAACAGAATATATTACGTTAGATTAGCAGAATTTATTACGTTAGATTAACAGAAAATATTCCTTTAGATTAACAGAATATATTCCATTAGATTAACATAATATATTACATTAGATTAACAGAATATATTCCATTAGATTAACATAATGTATTCCGTTAGATTAACAGAATATATTCCGTTAGATTACAAGAATATATTCCATTAGATTACTAGAATATATTCCATTAGATTACTAGAATATATTACGTTAGATTAACAGAATATATTACGTAAGATTACCAGAATATATTACGTTACATTAACAGAATATATTACGTTAGATTAGCAGAATATATTACGTTAGATTAACAGAATATTTTACGTTAGATTAACAAAATATATTACGTTAGATTAGCCGAATATATGACGTTAGATTACTACAATGTATTACGTTAGATTACCAGAATATATTACGTTAGATTAACAGAATATATTACGTTAGATTAACAGAATATATTACGTTAGATTAACAGAATATATTACGTTAGATTAACAGAATATATTACGTTAGATTAGCAGAATATATTACGTTAGATTAACAGAATATATTCCGTTATATTAACAGAATATATTCCATTAGATTAACATAATGTATTCCGTTAGATTAACAGATAATATTACGTAAGATTACCAGAATTTATTACGTTTGATTAACAGAATATATTACGTTACATTAGCAGAATATATTACGTTACATTAACAGAATATATTACGTTAGATTAACAGAATATATTACGTTAGATTAGCAGAATGTATTCCGTTAGTATAACAGAATGTATTCCGTTTGATTAACAGAATATATTACGTTAGATTACCAGAATATATTTCATTAGATTACTAGAATATATTACGTTAGATTACCAGAATATATTAGGTTAGATTAACAGAATATATACGTTAGATTAACAGAAAATATTACGTTAGATTAGCAGAATATATTACGTTAGATTAGCAGAATATATTACGTTAGATTAACAGAATATATTACGTTAGATTAACAGAATATATTACGTTAGATTAGCAGAATATATTACGTTAGATTAACAGAATGTATTACGTTAGATTACGAGAATATATTACGTTAGATTAACAGAATATATTACTTTAGATTAGCAGAATATATTACGTTAGATTAGCAGAATATATTACGTTAGATTAACAGAATATATTACGTTAGATTAGCCAATATATTACGTTAGATTAACAGAATATATTCCGTTATATTAACAGAATTTATTCCATTAGATTAACATAATATATTACATTAGATTAACAGAATATATTCCATTAGATTAACATAATGTATTCCTTTAGATTAACAGAATATATTCCATTAGATTACTAGAATATATTCCGTTAGATTACCAGAATATATTACGTTAGATTAACAGAATACATTACGTTAGATTAGCAGAATATATTACGTTAGATTAACAGAATATATTACGTTAGATTAACAGAATATATTACGTAAGATTACCAGAATATATTACGTTAGATTAACAGAATGTATTACGTTAGATTAACAGGATATATTCCGTTAGATTAACAAAATATATTCCATTAGATTACTAGAATATATTACGTTAGATAAACAGAATGTATTCCGTTAGATTAACAGAATATATTACGTTAGATTACCAGAATATATTTCGTTAGTTTAACAGATTATATATGTTAGATTAACAGAACATATTACGTTAGATTAGCAGAATATATTCCGTTAGATGAACAAGAATATATTCCATTAGATTAACAGAATATATTACGTTAGATAAACAGAATATATTACGTTAGATTAGCAGAATTTATTACGTTAGATTAACAGAAAATATTCCGTTAGATTAACAGAATATATTCCATTAGATTAACATAATATATTACATTAGATTAACAGAATATTTTCCATTAGATTAACATAATGTATTCCGTTAGATTAACAGAATATATTCCGTTAGATTACAAGAATATATTCCATTAGATTACTAGAATTTATTCCGTTAGATTACCAGAATATATTCCATTAGATTACTAGAATATATTGCATTAGATTAACAGAATATATTCCTTTAGACTACTAGAATATATTACGTTAGATTAACAGCATATATTACGTTAGATTAGCAGAATATATACCATTAGATTAACATAATATATTCCGTTAGATTACCAGAAAATATTCCATTAGATTACTAGAATATATTCCGTTAGATTACCAGAATATATTCCATTAGATTACTAGAATATATTACATTAGATTACTAGAATATATTCCATTTGATTACTAGAATATATTACGTTAGATTAACAGAATATATTACATTAGATTAGCAGAATATATTACGTTAGATGAGCAGAATATATTACGTTAGATTAACAGAATATATTACGTTAGATTAGCAGAATATATTCCGTTAGATTAACAGAATATATTCCGTTAGATAAACAGAATATATTACGTTAGATTACCAGGATATATTAGGTTAGATTAACAGAAAATATTACGTTAGATTACCAGAATATATTACGTTAGATTAACAGAATATATTCCATTAGATGAACAGAATATATTCCATTAGATTAACAGAATATATTACGTTAGATTAACAGAATATATTACGTTACATTACCAGAATATATTACGTTAGTTTAACAGATTATATATGTTAGATTAACAGAACATATTACATTAGATTAACAGAATATATTCCATTAGATGAACAGAATATATTCCATTAGATTAACAGAATATATTACGTTAGATTAACAGAATATATTACGTTAGATTAGCCGAATTTATTACGTTAGATTAACAGAAAATATTCCTTTAGATTAACAGAATATATTCCATTAGATTAACATAATATATTACATTAGATTAACAGAATATATTCCATTAGATTAACATAATGTATTCCGTTAGATTACCAGAATATATTCCGTTAGATTACAAGAATATATTCCATTAGATTACTAGAATATATTCCGTTAGATTACCAGAATATATTCCATTGGATTACTAGAATATATTCCATTAGATTACTAGAATATATTACGTTAGATTAACAGAATATATTTCATTAGATTAGCAGAATATATTACGTTAGATGAGCAGAATATATTACGTTAGATTAACAGAATATATTACGTTAGATTAGCAGAATATAATCCGTTAGATTAACAGAATATATTCCGTTAGATTAACAGAATATATTACGTTAGATTACCAGAATATTTTCCATTAGATTACTAGAATATATTACGTTAGATTACCAGAATATATTACGTTAGATTAACAGAAAATATTACGTTAGATTACCAGAATATATTATGTTAGATTACCAGAATACATTACGTTAGATTAACAGAATATATTACGTTAGATTAACAGAATATATTACGTAAGATTACCAGAATATATTACGTTAGATTAACAGAATATATTACGTTAGATTAGCAGAATATATTACGTTAGATTAACAGAATATATTACGTTAGATAAACAGAATATATTACGTTAGATTAGCAGAATATATTACGTTAGATTACCAGAATGTATTACGTTAGATTACGAGAATATATTACGTTAGATTAACAGAATATATTACTTTAGATTAGCAGAATATATTACGTTAGATTAGCAGAATAATTTACGTTAGATTAACAGAATATATTACGTTAGATTAGCCAATATATTACGATAGATTAACAGAATATATTCCGTTATATTAACAGAATTTATTCCATTAGATTAACATAATATATTCCATTAGATTAACATAATGTATTCCTTTAGATTAACAGAATATATTCCATTCGATTACTAGAATATATTCCGTTAGATTACCAGAATATATTACGTTAGATTAACAGAATACATTACGTTAGATTAGCAGAATATATTACGTTAGATTAACAGAATATATTCCATTAGATGAACAGAATATATTCCATTAGATTAACAGAATATATTACGTTAGATTAACAGAATATATTACGTTACATTACCAGAATATATTACGTTAGTTTAACAGATTATATATGTTAGATTAACAGAACATATTACATTAGATTAACAGAATATATTCCATTAGATGAACAGAATATATTCCATTAGATTAACAGAATATATTACGTTAGATTAACAGAATATATTACGTTAGATTAGCCGAATTTATTACGTTAGATTAACAGAAAATATTCCTTTAGATTAACAGAATATATTCCATTAGATTAACATAATATATTACATTAGATTAACAGAATATATTCCATTAGATTAACATAATGTATTCCGTTAGATTACCAGAATATATTCCGTTAGATTACAAGAATATATTCCATTAGATTACTAGAATATATTCCGTTAGATTACCAGAATATATTCCATTGGATTACTAGAATATATTCCATTAGATTACTAGAATATATTACGTTAGATTAACAGAATATATTTCATTAGATTAGCAGAATATATTACGTTAGATGAGCAGAATATATTACGTTAGATTAACAGAATATATTACGTTAGATTAGCAGAATATAATCCGTTAGATTAACAGAATATATTCCGTTAGATTAACAGAATATATTACGTTAGATTACCAGAATATTTTCCATTAGATTACTAGAATATATTACGTTAGATTACCAGAATATATTACGTTA
Source organism: Eledone cirrhosa (assembly GCA_964016885.1). NCBI lineage: Eukaryota > Metazoa > Mollusca > Cephalopoda > Octopoda > Eledonidae > Eledone > Eledone cirrhosa. The sequence goes on along the minus strand of OZ024757.1, from coordinate 3,970,629 downwards.
GATTAACAGAAAATATTACGTTAGATTACCAGAATATATTATGTTAGATTACCAGAATACATTACGTTAGATTAACAGAATATATTACGTTAGATTAACAGAATATATTACGTAAGATTACCAGAATATATTACGTTAGATTAACAGAATATATTACGTTAGATTAGCAGAATATATTACGTTAGATTAACAGAATATATTACGTTAGATAAACAGAATATATTACGTTAGATTAGCAGAATATATTACGTTAGATTACCAGAATGTATTACGTTAGATTACGAGAATATATTACGTTAGATTAACAGAATATATTACTTTAGATTAGCAGAATATATTACGTTAGATTAGCAGAATAATTTACGTTAGATTAACAGAATATATTACGTTAGATTAGCCAATATATTACGATAGACTAACAGAATATATTCCGTTATATTAACAGAATTTATTCCATTAGATTAACATAATATATTCCATTAGATTAAAATAATGTATTCCTTTAGATTAACAGAATATATTCCATTCGATTACTAGAATATATTCCGTTAGATTACCAGAATATATTACGTTAGATTAACAGAATACATTACGTTAGATTAGCAGAATATATTACGTTAGATTAACAGAATATATTACGTTAGATTAACAGAATATATTACGTAAGATTACCAGAATATATTACGTTAGATTAACAGAATGTATTACGTTATATTAACAGGATATATTCCGTTAGATTAACAAAATATATTCCATTAGATTACTAGAATATATTACGTTAGATAAACAGAATGTATTCCGTTAGATTAACAGAATATATTACGTTAGATTACCAGAATATATTACGTTAGTTTAACAGATTATATATGTTAGATTAACAGAACATATTACATTAGATTAACAGAATATATTCCATTAGATGAACAGAATATATTCCATTAGATTAACAGAATATATTACGTTAGATTAACAGAATATATTACGTTAGATTAGCAGAATTTATTACGTTAGATTAACAGAAAATATTCCTTTAGATTAACAGAATATATTCCATTAGATTAACATAATATATTACATTAGATTAACAGAATATATTCCATTAGATTAACATAATGTATTCCGTTAGATTAACAGAATATATTCCGTTAGATTACAAGAATATATTCCATTAGATTACTAGAATATATTCCGTTAGACTACCAGAATATATTCCATTAGATTACTAGAATATATTACGTTAGATTAACAGAATATATTACGTAAGATTACCAGAATATATTACGTTAGATTAACAGAATATATTACGTTAGATTAGCAGAATATATTACGTTAGATTAACAGAATATTTTACGTTAGATTAACAAAATATATTACGTTAGATTAGCCGAATATATTACGTTAGATTACTACAATGTATTACGTTAGATTAACAGAATATATTACGTTAGATTAACAGAATATATTACGTTAGATTAACAGAATATATTACGTTAGATTAACAGAATATATTACGTTAGATTAGCAGAATATATTACGTTAGATTAACAGAATATATTCCGTTATATTAACAGAATATATTCCATTAGATTAACATAATGTATTCCGTTAGATTAACAGATAATATTACGTAAGATTACCAAAATTTATTACGTTAGATTAACAGAATATATTACGTTACATTAGCAGAATATATTACGTTACATTAACAGAATATATTACGTTAGATTAACAGAATATATTCCATTAGATGAACAGAATATATTACGTTAGATTAACAGAATATATTCCATTAGATTAACAGAATATATTACGTTAGATTAACAGAATATATTACGTTAGATTAGCAGAATTTATTACGTTAGATTAACAGAAAATATTCCGTTAGATTAACAGAATATATTCCATTAGATTAACATAATATATTACATTAGATTAACAGAATATATTCCATTAGATTAACATAATGTATTCCGTTAGATTAGCAGAATATATTCCGTTAGATTACAAGAATATATTCCATTAGATTACTATAATTTATTCCGTTAGATTACCAGAATATATTCCATTAGATTACTAGAATATATTGCATTAGATTATTGAATATATTACGTTAGATTAACAGAATATGTTACGTTAGATTAGCAGAATATATTACGTTAGATTAGCAGAATATATTACGTTAGAATACCAGATTTTTTTACGTTAGATTACCAGAATATATTAGGTTAGATTAACAGAAAATATTACGTTAAATTACCAGAATACATTAGGTTAGATTAACAGAATATATTACGTTAGATTAAATGAATATATTACGTTACATTAGCAGATTATATTACGTTACATTAACAGAATATATTACGTTAGATTAACAGAATATATTACGTTAGATTAGCAGAATGTATTCCGTTAGTATAACAGAATGTATTCCGTTTGATTAACAGAATATATTACGTTAGATTACGAGAATATATTTCATTAGATTACTAGAATATATTACGTTAGATTACCAGAATATATTACGTTAGATTAACAGAATATATACGTTAGATTAACAGACTATATTACGATAGATTAGCAGAATGTATTCCGTTAGATGAACAGAATATATTCCATTAGATTAACAGAATATATTACGTTAGATTAACAGAATATATTACGTTAGATTAGCAGAATTTATTACGTTAGATTAATAGAAAATATTCCGTTAGATTAACAGAATATATTCCATTAGATTAATATAATTTATTACATTAGATTAACTGAATATTTTCCATTAGATTAACATAATGTATTCCGTTAGATTAACAGAATATATTCCGTTAGATTACAAGAATAAATTCGATTAGATTACTAGAATTTATTCCGTTAGATTACCAGAATATATTCCATTAGATTACTAGAATATATTCCATTAGATTAACAGGATATATTCCTTTAGACTACTAGAATATATTACGTTAGATTAACAGCATATATTACGTTAGATTAGCAGAATATATACCATTAGATTACTAGAATATATTCCGTTAGATTACCAGAATATATTCCATTAGATTACTAGAATATATTACATTAGATTACTAGAATATATTCCATTAGATTACTAGAATATATTACGTTAGATTAACAGAATATATTACATTAGATTAGCAGAATATATTACGTTAGATGAGCAGAATATATTACGTTAGATTAACAGAATATATTACGTTAGATTAGCAGAATTTATTCCGTTAGATTAACAGAATATATTCCGTTAGATAAACAGATTATATTACGTTAGATTACCAGGATATATTACGTTAGATTAACAGATTATAATACGTAAGATTACCAGAATATAATACGTTAGATTAACAGAATATATTACGTTAGATTAGCAGAATATATTACGTTAGATTAACAGAATATATTACGTTAGATTAGCAGAATATATTACGTTAGATTAACAGAATATATTCCGTTATATTACAGAATTTATTCCATTAGATTAACATAATATATTACATTAGAATAACATAATATATTCCATTCGATTAACATAATGTATTCCTTTAGATTAACAGAATATATTACGTTAGATTAACAGAATATATTACGTAAGATTACAGGAATATATTACGTTAGATTAACAGAATATATTACGTTAGATTAACAGGATATATTCCGTTAGATTAACAGAATATATTCCATTAGATTACTAGAATATATTACGTTAGATTAACAGAATGTATTCCGTTAGATTAACAGAATATATTACGTTAGATTACCAGAATATATTACGTTAGATTAATAGATTATATACGTTAGATTAACAGAACATATTACGTTAGATTAACAGAATATATTCCATTAGATGAACAGAATATATTCCATTAGATTAACAGAATATATTACGTTAGATTAACAGAATATATTACGTTAGATTAGCAGAATTTATTACGTTAGATTAACAGAAAATATTGCGTTAGATTAACAGAATATATTCCATTAGATTAACATAATATATTACATTAGATTAACAGAATATATTCCATTAGATTAACATAAATATATTCCGTTAGATTAACAGAATATATTCCGTTAGATTACAAGAATATATTCCATTAGATTACTAGAATATATTCCGTTAGATTACCAGAATATATTCCATTAGATTACTAGAATATATTACATTAGATTACTAGAATATATTCCATTAGATTACTAGAATATATTACGTTAGATTAACAGAATATATTACATTAGATTAGCAGAATATATTACGTTAGATGAGCAGAATATATTACGTTAGATTAACAGAATATATTACGTTAGATTAGCAGAATTTTTCCGTTAGATTAACAGAATATATTCCGTTAGATAAACAGATTATATTACGTTAGATTACCAGGATATATTAGGTTACATTAACAGAAAATATTACGTTAGATTACCAGAATATATTACGTTAGATTACCAGAATATATTACGTTAGATTAACAGAATATATTACGTTAGATTAACAGATTATATTACGTAAGATTACCAGAATATATTACGTTAGATTAACAGAATATATTACGTTAGATTAGCAGAATATATTACGTTAGATTAACAGAATATATTACGTTAGATTAGCAGAATATATTACGTTAGATTAACAGAATATATTCCGTTATATTACAGAATTTATTCCATTAGATTAACATAATATATTACATTAGATTAACATAATATATTCCATTCGATTAACATAATGTATTCCTTTAGATTAACAGAATATATTACGTTAGATTAACAGAATATATTACGTAAGATTACAGGAATATATTACGTTAGATTAACAGAATATATTACGTTAGATTAACAGAATATATTACGTTAGATTAACAGGATATATTTCGTTAGATTAACAGAATATATTCCATTAGATTACTAGAATATATTACGTTAGATTAATAGATTATATACGTTAGATTAACAGAACATATTACGTTAGATTAACAGAATATATTCCATTAGATGAACAGAATATATTCCATTAGATTAACAGAATATATTACGTTAGATTAACAGAATATATTACGTTAGATTAGCAGAATTTATTACGTTAGATTAACAGGAAATATTCCGTTAGATTAACAGAATATATTCCATTAGATTAACATAATATATTACATTAGATTAACAGAATATATTCCATTAGATTAACATAAATATATTCCGTTAGATTAACAGAATATATTCCGTTAGATTACAAGAATATATGCCATTAGATTACTAGAATATATTCCGTTAGATTACCAGAATATATTCCATTAGATTACTAGAATATATTCCATTAGATTACTAGAATATATTCCATTAGATTATTGAATATATTACGTTAGATTAACAGAATATTTTACGTTAGATTAGCAGAATATATTACGTTAGATTTACAGAATATATTACGTTAGATTAACAGAATATACTACGTTAGATTAACAGGATATATTCCGTTAGATTAACAGAATATATTCCATTAGATTACTAGAATATATTACGTTAGATTAACAGAATGTATTCCGTTAGATTAACAGAATATATTACGTTAGATTACCAGAATATATTACGTTAGATTAATAGATTATATACGTTGGATTAACAGATCATATTACGTTAGATGAACAGAATATATTCCATTAGATGAACAGAATATATTCCATTAGATTAACGGAATATATTACGTTAGATTAACAGAATATATTACGTTAGATTAGCAGAATTTATTACGTTAGATTAACAGAAAATATTCCGTTAGATTAACAGAATATATTCCATTAGATTAACATAATATATTACATTAGATTAACAGAATATATTCCATTAGATTAACATAATGTATTCCGTTAGATTAACAGAATATATTCCGTTAGATTACAAGAATATATTCCATTAGATTACTAGAATTTATTCGGTTAGATTACCAGAATATATTCCATTAGATTACTAGAATATATTCCATTAGATTACTAGAATATATTCCATTAGATTTTTGAATATATTACGTTAGATTAACAGAATATTTTACGTTAGATTATCAGAATATATTACGTTAGATTAGCAGAATATATTACGTTAGAATACCAGATTTTTTTACGTTAGATTACCAGAATATATTAGGTTAGATTAACAGAAAATATTACGTTAAATTACCAGAATATATTACGTTAGATTACCAGAATACATTAGTTTAGATTAACAGAATATATTACGTTAGATTAACAGAATATATTACGTAAGATTACCAGAATATATTACGTTAGATTAACAGAATATATTACGTTAGAGTAGCAGAATATATTACGTTAGATTAACAGAATATATTACGTTAGATTAACAGAATATATTACGTTAGATTAGCAGAATTTATTCCGTTAGATTAACAGAATATATTCCGTTAGATAAACAGATTATATTACGTTAGATTACCAGGATATATTAGGTTAGATTAACAGAAAATATTACGTTAGATTACCAGAACATATTACGTTAGATTACCAGAATACATTACGTTAGATTAACAGAATATATTACGTTAGATTAACAGATTATATTACGTAATATTACCAGAATATATTACGTTAGATTAACAGAATATATTACGTTAGATTAGCAGAATATATTACGTTAGATTAACAGAATATATTACGTTAGATTAGCAGAATATATTACGTTAGATTAACAGAATATATTACGTAAGATTAACAGGATATATTCCGTTAGATTAACAGAATATATTCCATTAGATTAACATAATATATTACATTAGATTAACATAATATATTCCATTCGATTAACATAATGTATTCCTTTAGATTAACAGAATATATTACGTTAGATTAACAGAATATATTACGTTAGATTAACAGGATATATTCCGTTAGATTAACAGGATATATTCCATTAGATTACTAGAATATATTACGTTAGATTAACAGATTGTATTCCGTTAGATTAACAGAATATATTACGTTAGATTACCAGAATATATTACGTTAGATTAATAGATTATATACGTTAGATTAACAGAACATATTACGTTAGATTAACAGAATATATTCCATTAGATGAACAGAATATATTCCATTAGATTAACAGAATATATTACGTTAGATTAACAGAATATATTACGTTAGATTAGCAGAATTTATTACGTTAGATTAACAGAAAATATTCCGTTAGATTAACAGAATATATTCCATTAGATTAACATAATATATTACATTAGATTAACAGAATATATTCCATTAGATTAACATAAATATATTCCGTTAGATTAACAGAATATATTCCGTTAGATTACAAGAATATATTCCATTAGATTACTAGAATATATTCCGTTAGATTACCAGAATATATTCCATTAGATTACTAGAATATATTCCATTAGATTACTTGAATATATTCCATTAGATTATTGAATATATTACGTTAGATTAACAGAATATTTTACGTTAGATTAGCAGAATATATTACGTTAGATTAACAGAATATATTACGTTAGATTAACAGAATATATTACGTTAGATTAACAGGATATATTCCGTTAGATTAACAGAATATATTCCATTAGATTACTAGAATATATTACGTTAGATTAACAGAATGTATTCCGTTAGATTAACAGAATATATTACGTTAGATTACCAGAATATATTACGTTAGATTAATAGATTATATACGTTAGATTAACAGAACATATTACGTTAGATTAACAGAATATATTCCATTAGATGAACAGAATATATTCCATTAGATTAACGGAATATATATTACGTTAGATTAACAGAATATATTACGTTAGATTAGCAGAATTTATTACGTTAGATTAACAGAAAATATTCCGTTAGATTAACAGAATATATTCCATTAGATTACTAGAATATATTCCATTAGATTACTAGAATATATTCCATTAGATTATTGAATATATTACGTTAGATTAACAGAATATTTTACGTTAGATTAGCAGAATATATTACGTTAGATTAACAGAATATATTACGTTAGATTAACAGAATATATTACGTTAGATTAACAGGATATATTCCGTTAGATTAACAGAATATATTCCATTAGATTACTAGAATATATTACGTTAGATTAACAGAATGTATTCCATTAGATTAACAGAATATATTACGTTAGATTACCAGAATATATTACGTTAGATTAATAGATTATATACGTTAGATTAACAGAATATATTACGTAAGATTACCAGAATATATTACGTTAGATTAACAGAATATATTACGTTAGAGTAGCAGAATATATTACGTTAGATTAACAGAATATATTACGTTAGATTAGCAGAATATATCACGTTAGATTAACAGAATATATTCCGTTTGATTAACAGAATATATTACGTTAGATTACCAGAATATATTCCATTAGATTACTAGAATATATTACGTTAGATTACCAGAATATATTACGTTAGATTAACAGAATATATACGTTAGATTAACAGAATATATTACGTTAGATTAACAGAATATATTCCGTGAGATGAACAGAATATATTGCATTAGATTAACAGAATATATTACATTAGATTAACAGAATATATTTACGTTAGATTAGCAGAATATATTACGTTAGATTAACAGAATATATTACGTAAGATTACCAGAATATATTACGTTACATTAACAGAATATATTACGTTAGAGTAGCAGAATATATTACGTTCGATTAACAGAATATATTACGTTAGATTAGCAGAATATATCACGTTAGATTAACAGAATATATTCCGTTATATTACAGAATTTATTCCATTAGATTAACATAATATATTACATTACATTAACAGAATATATTCCATTAGATTAACATAATGTATTCCTTTAGATTAACAGAATATATTCCATTAGATTACTAGAATATATTCCGTTAGATTACCAGAATATATTACGTTAGATTAACAGAATACATTACGTTAGATTACCAGAATATATTACGTTAGATTAACAGAATATATTACGTTAGATTAACAGAATATATTACGTAAGATTACCAGAATATATTACGTTAGATTAACAGAATGTATTCCGTTAGATTAACAGAATATATTACGTTAGATTACCAGGATATATTACGTTAGATTAATAGATTATATACGTTAGATTAACAGAACATATCACGTTAGATTAACAGAATATATTCCATTAGATGAACAGAATATATTCCATTAGATTAACAGAATATATTACGTTAGATTAACAGAATATATTACGTTAGATTAGGAGAATTTATTACGTTAGATTAACAGAAAATATTCCGTTAGATTAACAGAATATATTCCATTAGATTAACATAATATATTACATTAGATTAACAGAATATATTCCATTAGATTAACATAAGTATATTCCGTTAGATTAACAGAATATATTCCGTTAGATTACAAGAATATATTCCATTAGATTACTAGAATATATTCCGTTAGATTACCAGAATATATTCCATTAGATTACTAGAATATATTCCATTAGATTACTAGAATATATTCCATTAGATTATTGAATATATTACGTTAGATTAACAGAATATTTTACGTTAGATTAGCAGAATATATTACGTTAGATTAGCAGAATATATTACGTTAGAATACCAGAATATATTACGTTAGATTACCAGAATATATTACGTTAGATAAATAGCATATATTACGTTAGATTAACATAATATATTACGTAAGATTACCAGAATATATTACGTTAGATTAACAGAATATATTACGTTAGATTAGCAGAATATATTACGTTAGATTAACAGAATATATTACGTTAGATTAACAGAATATATTACGTTAGATTACCAGAATATATTACGTTAGATTAACAGAATATATTACGTTAGATTAGCAGAATATATTACGTTCGATTAACAGAATATATTCCGTTATATTAACAGAATATATTCCATTAGATTAACATAATATATTACATTAGATTAACAGAATATATTCCATTAGATTAACATAATGTATTCCGTTAGATTAACCGAATGTATTCCGTTAGATATACCAGAATATATTCCATTAGATTACTAGAATATATTCCGTTAGGTTACCAGAATATATTACGTTAGATTAACAGAATATATTACGTTAGATTAACAGAATATATTACGTAAGATTACCAGAATATATTACGTTAGATTAACAGAATATATTACGTTAGGTTAGCAGAATATATTACGTTACATTAACAGAATATATTACGTTAGATTAACATAATATATTACGTTAGATTAGCAGAATGTATTCCGTTAGTATAACAGAATGTATCCCGTTTGATTAACAGAATATATTACGTTAGATTACCAGAACATATTCCATTAGATTACTAGAATATATTACGTTAGATTACCAGAATATATTACGTTAGATTAACAGAATATATACGTTAGATTAACAGAATATATTACGTTAGATTAACAGAATATATTCCGTGAGATGAACAGAATATATTGCATTAGATTAACAGAATATATTACATTAGATTAACAGAATATATTACGTTAGATTAGCAGAATTTATTACGTTAGATTAACAGAAAATATTCCGTTAGATTAACAGAATATATTCCATTAGATTAACATAATGTATTTCGTTAGATTAACAGAATATATTCCGTTAGATTACAAGAATATATTCCATTAGATTACTAGAATATATTCCGTTAGATTACCAGAATATATTCCTTTAGATTACTAGAATATATTACGTTAGATTAACAGAATATATTACGTTAGATTAGCAGAATATATTCCATTAGATTAACATAATATATTCCGTTAGATTACCAGAATATATTCCATTAGATTACTAGAATATATTCCGTTAGATTACCAGAATATATTCCATTAGATTACTAGAATATATTCCATTAGATTACTAGAATATATTCCATTAGATTACTAGAATATATTACGTTAGATTAACAGAATATGTTACGTTAGATTAGCAGAATATATTACGTTAGATTAGCAGAATATATTACGTTAGATTAACAGAATATATTACGTTAGATTAGCAGAATATATTACGTTAGATTAACAGAATATATTACGTTAGATTAGTAGAATACATTACGTTAGATTAGCAGAATATATTACGTTAGATTAGCAGAATATATTACGTTAGATTAGCAGAATATATTACGTTAGATTAGCAGAATATATTACGTTAGATTAGCAGAATATATTACGTTAGATTAACAGAATATATTACGTAAGATTAGCTGAATATATTACGTCAGATTAACATAATATATTACGTTAGATTAACAGAATATATTACGTTAGATTAGCAGACTATATTCCATTAGATTAACATAATATATTACATTAGATTAACAGAATATATTACGTTAGATTAACAGAATATATTACGTTGTCTCAGCAAGACAACGGAATATATTCCGTCCTGGCTTGGAAACTTTTCAACTCAATAATTATTTATTAAGAAAGTCATTTATGACAATTGTTGTTGTTACTGTTGTTGTTGTTGTTGTTACTGTTGGTGGTGTTGTTGTTGTTATTGTTATTGTTGGTGTTGTTGTTGTTACTGTTGTTGTTGGTGGTGGTGGTAGAGGAGGTGGTGGACGTACGTTTTTTGTTGTTCTTTATCTTATCTCTCTCTCTCTCTCTCTCTCTATATATATATATATATATATATATATATATATATATATATATCCAGGGGGTGTAACTCGGAGATGGTGTTGTACATATAGACATACACATACATACACACATACACACATACAGATATGCACACATACACGTACACGCACGTATACATAAACATACACATACACACACATACATACATACATACATATATACACACACATATATATACACATATATATATATATATATATATACATATACATACATATACATACATGCATACGCACATATATAAAAAAAATGCTTACACACAGACATACACACTTGCGTTTGTTCGAGAGGGAAGGTATGTGTTGGCGGTGTTGATGAAGTTAATGGATGTTGAGGTATGGAGTTGTGTGTTGTGGCGGTGGTGGTGGAATTGTGAGCGACATAAATATACAGGATCGAATAATACGATAGATTACAGGTTAAAAGGTGACATAGGGAACGTGGGGGAAAACAATTTATAGACGTATAGCGATGTGTGCTGTGGTGATGGCAGTGGTGGTGCTGGGGTGATATGTTCAACAAAATGATTACATGATCAGATGTTACGGTGTGTTACAGAGTAAGGCAGACGGAGGGCGGATATAACACAGTCGATCTGGGAGTGAGGGATGATATGTATTGATGATGTTAATGACGTTAATGATTGTTGAAGTATGTGGATGTATCTAGTGGTGGCGGTGGTGCTGTGTGCGACAGTACATTTACAGGGTCGAATTTAACGTGGGGTTGTAGGTTAGGGTAGACAGAGGGAACATGGGGAATAAGGTTGCGGGTGTGGATGGTAAACATATGACAATGTGTGCTGTGGTGGTGGTGGCGATGGTGTGATATGATCGACATTATATTTACAGGATCAGATGTTACTATGGTTTGCAAGGTAAAACCTGACAGAGAGGACAGATAGAACACAATGTTGCAAGGATGAGGGGTGTATGGCGATGTGATTTTTGGTGGGGGTGATGTATGCGGCATGATATACAAAATACGGGCTTACAAATGGTTACATGCAATACAATAAAATAAATTCACTGAGATGGGCGATGGTGAGACGGGGCAGAGGTGGTTATTATTATGCTGTGTGCGGCCCTCCCCCGAATGTTTGTGCGGAAAATGTGTTCAGCCTGGTGTGTCTGCAATTGATAATTATTTCCGACCTATAGTTTATGGCAGATTTAAATTTAATTATTTCTGCCGCCTCAGCCAGGCATAACCTGCAGTGGTTTCTGTCACTGGGGAATTGTGCCACGCGTCTTTTCACTGACCACGAGATCTGGGGTTCGATGTTCCTGTCTTTGTGGTCCCAGATCAAATCGGCCTGTCTGGTTTGGGATCGTTTCAGCCTATGTTTAAAGGTGCTTCTATGGTTATACCAGCGCTCCTTAAACGTAGTGGATGTCGTACTTATATATGCGTACTCTTTATTGCCGGCTGTGACATCACACCGGTAGACAATGTTTTTAACGTTTAGTGTGCATTCAGCCCGTTTTTTACAGTTGCAGCTGGGTGTAACCGGTGTGGTGGCACGTTGGCGGTTGGTGGCATGCGGTGTGGTTCTGATATGTGGGTTGTTGTGTTGTGTTGTGTGTGTGGTTTCGTTCTGGGTTGTGGTGGTGGTTTGTTGTGGGGCAACCATGTGTTTTTGTATTTTTGTCCCATTAGTGTGTGCTATTGTGTGGCCTGGATTTGGTGCTGTGGAGAAAGAGAATTTTACAGTGTGTCTATTGAAGAGCTTGTGGTATTTATGTGTGCGTGGAAAAGATTGTTCGAGAGCCCTGAAGATGGTTCCCGGTATATTACCACATAGCATGTATTTCATTTTCTTATAGCACTTTAAAGGGTCTGTCGAGCTGCCGATCATTGAGTCGGGTAGGATCGATACAGATCGAACCTTGAGGTGATCAGTGGCGAAACGCGCGTTACCTACCAATAAATGTAATGAAGGAGTAACCAATCGTCCTTGTTATCCTTTCAATATATATATATATATCCATACATGTATAGTTGTATGTATATATGAATGCATATGTATGTATATATGTATATATATATATGTATGTATATATATATATATATATATATATATATATATATATATATATATATATATATATATATATATATATATATATATATATATATATATATATATATATATATATATATATATATATATATTAAAATAGCAGATTAAAGTTTAAGCAAAGAATCGCTGCTTTCACCCTTAACGGGATCTTCTGAAACTAACAAAGTCAATCTGTAAACGCAGAACTGGATATTTCGAAAAACGTTGCAACCGGAGGAAGACAGGAAGACGATACTTTGGTTCATGGTGAGGTTCGCTGGCAAAGAACGGGAAAAAACGAATAATACGTCATTAATAGGAGCGGTGAAAAACAATTACGTACAAGGACAGAACCACGTTTATGGTATAAAAGAGGTCGTAGACTAATGTTCTCTAAGTGGTGCATAGAGACGTTCTCTGGCAATGAACGAAAAAACGAAGATAATAAGTCATATGTGGAGCGTGGAGAACAATAGCGTGCAAAGACAAAACCACGTAAATGGTATAGCAGAAGTCGTAGACTAAAATTCTAACTAGGAGACCGAATGAATCTCCGCTACAGAGTTAAGAACAAAGCAAATAAATACAATACAGAAGTAATAGGAACAAATAAATACATACACGCAAACAGATACGTACATACACAAGCATACGCATAACCTTATATAACCTTATATAACCCAATATAAGTCACTGGGAGATCCTAGCTAGGGCTAGATCGTATAACGGAAATAAAAGACCATGTGACCTCTGCGCCGCTGAGGCCCTGGAAATACTCTACGCCACAGACCACATCTTAAACAAAAAATCTGTGGCATTTTCGGCTTGTAAACATAAACTGCACAAAACTTTCCTGTATTACAGCCCTACGTTATACCCTAACGGATAGCACGATCTATACGTGGATATTTACGTCTTGATGTGGGAGCTAAGTATATGTTTTGTTTATTCCTTTACTTTTTGCATAGGTAAGTATATATTACCCGTATGTTTTGTGAAGGTATGTATACCTTCTCGTACGTATATTTGACTGTTTTGGCGTATAATTTTTACTTATTCTGGTATTTAGGGCTTGGTTATGTGTATATGGGAGTTTTGCGTCTGCGTGAGTATGCAGGTTCGTACGTATGGTGGGTGTGTGTATATGTGTACTTCTTGTTTTAGTTGACTTACGTCTCCGAACCTTCATGTATTTATTTGTAGGTATGTGTGTGCGCTTGTTATATACGTATTTATTTACTTATATACGTTTATATAATTATTTATTTATTTGTACACAAGCATACACACATACACATATTTATATGTGCGTGGTTTTGTATACCTATGGTAAGGTTATGCGTATGCTTGTGTATGTACGTATCTGTTTGCGTGTATGTATTTATTTGTTCCTATTACTTCTGTATTGTATTTATTTGCTTTGTTCTTAACTCTGTAGCGGAGATTCATTCGGCCTCCTAGTTAGAATTTTAGTCTACGACTTCTGCTATACCATTTACGTGGTTTTGTCTTTGCACGCTATTGTTCTCCACGCTCCACATATGACTTATTATCTTCGTTTTTTCGTTCATTGCCAGAGAACGTCTCTATGCACCACTTAGAGAACATTAGTCTACGACCTCTTTTATACCATAAACGTGGTTCTGTCCTTGTACGTAATTGTTTTTCACCGCTCCTATTAATGACGTATTATTCGTTTTTTCCCGTTCTTTGCCAGGGAACGTTACCATGAACCAAAGTATCGTCTTCCTGTCTTCCTCCGGTTGCAACGTTTTTCGAAATATCCAGTTCTGCGTTTACAGATTGACTTTGTTAGTTTCAGAAGATCCCGTTAAGGGTGAAAGCAGCGATTCTTTGCTTAAACTTTAATCTGTTATTTTAATAAATATTTGCTCTTCGGTTCTTATATATTTGATATATATTTTCCTTATCGAGCCCTCTCTGGATTTTAGTCTTCAATTTTATTATTATTACTATATATATATATATATATATATATATATATATATATATATATATATATATATATATATATATATATATATATATATATATATTTTAGTTGAAACAGTAAACAAAAAAACAACAACGTGGAAACGAAGAGGCAGTACAAAATGTTAATATTAGTTTCACGCTTGAAAGTGGGGCGTGTTACCGACACTTTAGTATGCAGGATAGAGCACCCAACGTAGTGCGCAGGTGGGTTTGTTTACTCCGGAGTAATTTAAATACAAGAAATGTAAGTCAACAGGGTAAAATTAGCTTCGTTTATCCATAATCACTGTTATATATATTTCAGTGATAACCATTATTCAACAGCTATGACCTCAACAGACAGTTAGAACTAGAACAGAAAAAAAACCCAGAAAAACATAATGATGGAACGAAGTTTACCTTGTTAATTCGGACTCTTGATATGCCTGTCCCGAACTATAGTGGTGTTTTCTAAAAACCTGCTGGCATATCATTTAGCTTCTGTATATACCTGTAATTTTACCTGTATCTATGTTATCTCTTTCTCTTAATTTCGAGTATATTTTTTTTGACCGGCCACCTCCCTGGTGGCAAGGTTGTAAAAGAAAAGAAATTGTCATCGTTTGAATCGCAAGAATGTTTTGCAAATTTTGGAGGTGCCAGCTATCGTTACTATTTGCAGACTATGAATTAGGGAGCTGCCCTCTTTTTTTCCGCAAATCCAAGTTCAGTCATACTTTGGTTCAAGCGGGTTGGTATATAACCCGTAGCTCCAATAATGATGGGTATGAAGCTAAAGGTGTATCTTGGATACTGGATTTGTAAACTCCTCATCAATGGTCCGTAGATGTCCTTCTTCTCCTGTATTTTTCTGACAACGTTTACATCAAGTGGGCAGCTGATCTCCACAACAGAACACGTTTTCAATGTGTGGTCCCAAACAACAATATCAGGCCGGTTGTGCTTTAATTTGGTGACAGTTTTTATTTTCAGGTTCCACCAGTATTCCTTAGTGCCATCTGTCTCAATATATTCTTCCTCGTTTGTTGTTAATTTTGTTTTCCGAAGTGCGTTCCAGATGGTTCTAGCTATCCCATCGTGTCTCATGCGGAGGTAGTAGCGAGATGACATTCTTTCGCAGCTGGCAACAATGTGGTTTACATCCTCGATCTTTGTTTTACATAGCCTACATTTATTGTCAGCTGATGGCCCTCCCCTTTTGTGCAGCAGATATTTGTTCCTGTATTGCATAGAGATATCCCTCAAGGTGTGATGTCATAAACGTGTCGGAACTCCATGCCAGGCTTTTTGAGTGGTCTGTGTTTTACGTCTCAAGTATCCATGCACAACTTTTTCTGTAAATTGGTCAATTTTTTCATCTTGTTTGAACATTGAATAGGATCTTCCGATTTCTCTGGGTGAGAGATTTATATCAAGCTTTATCCCGTCTTAAGGATAAAAATGTGAAGAGGACATTGCAAGAAGAGATGCAGGTTGCAGATCTTGGTGAGGATTGGCCGACTCTTAAAAAGTCGGTTTATGATGTAGGCAGGCGTGTTCTGGGATTGGTGCAGAGAAAACATCAGGACTGGTTTAATGAGAATGATGTACATATAGAAGATTTGTTGGGTGATAAGAGGCGTGCTCTGTCACGCTACTTGACGGCAAAACCAAAGGAGAGGAATACGTTGAATTAGGAACTGAAGGATGTGAAATCACGTGTTAGGGGGAGTCTTTCTCAGGTGAAGGATCAGTGGTGGAGTGAGAAGGCTGATGAGATACAAACTGCGTCAGATTCCAATAACACAAAGCTGTTGTACAGTCTCTTGCGTGAAGTTTATGGACCATCTTCTTCTCTGGTGACACCGCTTCGCAGCAAGGATGGCAAAGAACTTCTTCGTGACTCACAAGGAATTCTACGAAGGTGGCGAGAGCACTTTGATGATCTTTTGAATCAGCCGTCTGTCGTCAATGAAGATTTTCTCAATCTCATTCCAGAAAGTCCTGTGAAAGTATCTCTCGCAGAACCTCCGACACTTGTGGAGGTTGCAGTGGCTATCTCGAAGCTGAACAGTGGAAGGTCTCCAGGTATGGATGGTATACATGCAGAGCTCCTACAATAGGGCGGTGAGAGACTCCTGCAACATCTTCACTCTTTGTTTGGCAGGATATGGGCTAATGAAATGAATCCGTACCTGAGGACTGGAGAGGTGCAGTAATGGTGGTCTTGTAAAGGGAAAGGGAAACAGGAATGATTGTGGGAGCAACAGAGGTATATCATTGCTTTCTGTCGTAGGGAAAGTTTTATGTAGGGTGCTTCTGGGCCGTCTGCTGACACACATTGCAAATTGTGTTCTTCCTGAAAGTCAATCTGGTTTTCGTGCTGGATGCGGCACTACTGATATGATCTCAGCTAGACAGCTCCAGGAGAAGTGCATGGAACAAGGTTTGGATCTGTATCAGGTTTTTGTCGACCTGACAAAAGCTTTCGATACTGTTAACAGAAATGCATTATGGAAGGTTCTCCAGAAATTTGGTTGCCCTGATAAGTTCCTTGCTTTAGTTAGGTCTTTCCATGATGACATGAAGGCTTGGGTTAATGGCGGAGGTAACATGTCGGAGCCTATCTCAGTAAAAAATGGAGTGAAACAGGGGGATATTCCAGCACCGACCCTGTTTGCCATATACTTTGCAATGGTTTTCTG
>OZ024757.1:3934658-3947158 GCA_964016885.1 Eledone cirrhosa | reverse complement strand
CTCTCTCTTCCCTCTTTCTCTATATATATCTGTCTCTCTTCCCCCTCTCTCTCTCTCTTCCCTCTTTCTCTATATATCTCTGTCTCTTTCTCCCCCCCTCTCTCTCTTCCCTATTTCTCTCTATATCTCTGTCTCTCCCTCCTCTCCCTCTCTTCCCTCTTTCTCTATATATCTCTGTCTCTCTCTTCCTACTTTCTCTCCCTCTATCTCTCTCACATTCTTTCTCTTTATCTCAATGTCTCTTTCTCTCTCTCTTTATCTATCTTTCCCACTCTCAATGTCTCTCTCTCTGACTCTTCCCCACACAATGTCTCTCTATCTCTCTCATTTCTCACTCTCCCACTTTCCCTCTGCCTGACCCCCCCCCCCCGAACCTCACCATCTCTATCTTTCCCGTAATCCTCACTACCCCTCTCACCTTCCGCCACGCACACCTCCTCCTAGCGTGTTTATATTTCTTCTTTCACTTTCACTTTTCCACACCCACTTTCTCTCTCTCTCTCCCTCTCTCTCTCTCTCTCTCCTTCTCTCTCTCTCTCTCTCTCTCACCATCTCTATCTCTCCCTATCCCCCGCTCTACTGTAGTCACTGTCACTCCCTCTATAACGTCCTCCTCCCCCCACAACTTTTACACATCTTATGCCACCATGGTATTATAACTGTCGTAAATATTTTGCTGCTGCTACTGCTGCTCCCGCTGCTGCTGCTGCTGCTGTTGTTGCTGCTACTACTGCTGCTACTGCTGCTGCTGCTGCTGCTGCTGCTGCTACTGCTGGTGCTGCTGCTGCTGTTGTTGCTGCTACTACTGCTGCTGCTGTTGTTTGCTGCTGCTGCTACTACTGCTGCTGCTGTTATTGCTGCTGCTGTTGCTGCTGCACTCTTCTATCATTTTCTCTGATTCTTTGCTCTCTATTCTTCTCTCAATCTCTCGCTTTCCCTCTCACCTCTCTTTCATACTCTCACCTCTCCCTCACATCCCCCTTCTCTCTCTTATCTGCCTATCACTTCTCTCTTTCTCTCTCTTCCATTCTCTGTTAGGGTGTAAAGACGACGTGAGAAAGAGAGAGGTGAGAGTGTGAGAGCAGGAGGTGAGAGAGTGAGAGTGTGAGAGAGAGTGAGAGTGTGAGAGAGAGATGAGAGTGTGAGAGAGGTGAGCGTGTGAGAGAGGTGAGGGAGGTGGGAGAGAGTGAGAGTGTGAGAGAGGTGTGAGAGAGTATGAGAGAGAGGTGAGTGTGTGAGAGAGGTGGGAGTGTGAGAGAGAGTGTGAGAGAGAGTCAGAGTGTGAGAGAGAGTGAGCGTGTGTTTGTGTGAAAGAAGAGAAGACAAAAGTGCAGAGAGAGAGGAAGAAAACACACGCACAGACAGTCAGACCGAGGCGCGCACACACACACATACAGGCGCACACACACATACAGGCGCACACACGCGCACAGAGGCGCGGGTACGCTTGCACACGCTCCGTACCATCTCGGCACACACAAAAACAAACAACAAAAACACTCACCCACATACATACACACACATACACACATACACACATGCCCCACAAATAAGAAAAAGAACACACAAACACACACATATATATATATCATACATACACACGTACACACGTACAACGTACAATCTTACAGATATACAAGCACCCCCGTGTATATATATATATATATATATATATATATATTGTATATAAAAATATACTGTATATTATTATCACGGATACATACATTCTAAAATACATACATACCTATATATATATATATATATATATATATATATATACACACACATACACACACATACACACACGCATGCATACGTACATACGCATATACATTCCAAAATAGACAGAGACTTCTATAGACACATATATACACACATATATACACACATATATACCCACATCCAAACACCTGTACCTAGCATGGCTTCAAAATGAGAGTGAGAGTATTTTCCCTGACAGTCGCCTGGATTTTACTGTATTTTGACGACAACTCTCATCGGACGTTTGGTATCGGTGAAAACCGTAGGGCGGCCAGGATTGAGGGTGACCTCATACTTGGTGCCCTCTTCCCAGTCCACTATAAACCGTCGCAGAAGTCGGCCTATACACGAACATGCGGCGCAATTTGGGAACAATACGGCATGCATCGAATCGAACTTTTTTTCTTGACCCTGGATGAAATAAACAGAAACGATGACATCCTTCCCAATATCACGCTTGGGTGCGACATCAGAGATTCTTGTTGGTACTCACCCGTAGCTCTCGAGAACAGCATTGATTTTATAAAGGACTCCATTGCGAATATGGAGAGACAACATCGGGGTAACACGACCGATGTGGACGGCTGCCAAAACAAGCACAATAAACCTATTGTTGGTATGATAGGTCCCGGGTCGAGTAGTAGTACTATTCAGGTACAGAATCTCTTATCCATTTTTACAATTCCTCAGATCGGATATTCGGCGACCAGCTCTGAACTTAGTGATAAAAGCTTATTCAAGTATTTCTTACGGGTCGTACCTCCAGACAGGTATCAAGCGAAAGCTATGATTGATATTGTACTACATTATAATTGGACTTACGTCTCGGCCGTTCACACTGAAGGTGAGTGAAATTATCTATCTATCTATCTATCTATCTACATTTGATACACGACTGTATGTAAAATCCCCGGCATGTCTTTGTATTGTCCCCTTTTCTTGTGCGCTCTTGTGGCTAATAAAGAAATATATCTATCTATCTATTTATCTATCTATCTATCTTTCTATCTATCTATCTATTTATCTATCTATTTATCTAATTATATTTGTGATAGTATTTTACACGTTTTTATTGTATGAAAACTTCCCCCTTTGTATTTGTCCCCTTATTTTGTGCCCCTGCGGCTAATAAAGAAACATATCTATTTATCTAGCTCATCTATTTATCTATCTATCTAGCTAGCTAGCTCTGTCTATCTAGCTAGCTATTTATCTATCTATCTAGCTAGCTAGCTATTTATCTAGCAGAAATATATCTATCTATCTAGCTAGCTATTTATCTCTTTACACGATTTTATGTAAAATCCCCGCCGTAACATCTTGTAATGTCCCATTTCTTGTGCACCCTTGTGGAAAATAAAGAAAGATCTATCTATATATATATAGATCTATCTATCTATCTATCTAATTTTATTTTTTGTTATATTTTATTTTATTTTTATACTTTGTTATTGCCTCCTCCTTATTGAGGACGCCTTTTTGTGTAAACTCCCCCCTTTGTACTTGTCCCACTTTTGATGCCCTGGTGGCAAATAAAAGAAACATATCTATCTATCTATCTATCTATCTATACCGTCGAAACGGCTTGAGCTCAGCCGTCGGGGTCTTACTTGTTCCTATATATATATATATATATCTGTCTATCTATTTATTTCTCTATCGCTATATACATCTTTCTATCTGACGCGATCTGTCTGTCTGTCTGTCTGTCTGTCCGTCTCTCTCTCTCTCTCTCTCTCTCTCTCTCTCTCTCTCTATATATATATATATATATATATATATATATATATATATATATATATATAACCGTACACAATAACACACACACCCATATATATTTATTTTAAATTTTGTTTTATATACAAATAAATTCTACAGGACTAAAACTGTTTCATTCGTATAAAATCATAAAGATGCCTACACTCTACTAAAGTATTGAGTACCTTTTTCAACCGTGATCTCCTCCCGACACCTATCGGGAATCTACCCATAATTAAATATATATACAGTATATATATATATACTGTATATATATATATATATATATATATATATATATATATATATATATATATATATATATATATATATATACTGTATATATATATATATATATATATATATATATATATATTGTATATATATATATATATAAATATATATATACTGTATATATTGTGTGTAAATATGTAATTATATGTAAATATTTATAATATATGGAATATACTGTATATATATAGATACACGTGTGTGTGTGTGTGTATATATATATATATATATATATATATATATATATGCACACATACACGTGTGTGTGTGTGTGTATATAATTGTATATGTGTGTGTGCGTGTGCATTGTATATGTGTGTCTATATGTATCTGTAGGCGTATGTGAATGAAAATGTGTATTTTGCGTATATCTGTGTGTGTCTCTGTGTGTCTCTGTGTGTCTCTGTGTCTGTGTGTGTCGGTGTGTGTCTCTGTGTGTCTGTGCGTGTGTCTGTGTGTGTCTGTGTGTTTCTGTGTGTGACTGTGTCTGTGTGTGTATGTCTGTGTGTGTGTCTGTGTGTGTCTGTGTGTGTCTGTATGTTTCTGTGTCTGTCTGTGTGTGCCTGTGTGTGTTTGTGTGTGTCTGTGTGTTTTTGTGTGTTTCTGTGTGTGTCTGTGTGTATCTGTGTGTGTCTGGATGTGTTTGTGTGTGTCTGTGTGTGTCTGTGTGTGTCTGTGTGTGTCTGTATGTGTTTGCGTGTGTCTGTGTGTGTCTGTGTGTTTCTGTGTGTGTCTGTGTGTGTCTGTGTGTGTCTGTGTGTGTCTCTGTGTGTCTGTGTGTGTCTGTGTGTGTCTCTGTGTGTTTAACTGTTTGTGTGCGCTGATAAATATATATATACATACACGTGTGTGTATTTATATATATATACACACATACATGCATATTATATACACAGTCATATGTATATACATCATAACAAACACACACAAACAGTTTCACACACATACACAGATATACGCCAAGTAAATACACATTTGCTTCACACACGCATACAGACCCCCCCCCACATATATATATATATATATATATATATATATATATATATATATATACAATTTATATACACTAATACACATACACACATGTATTAACAAACACATATACGCGTACGTACACATATAACTACTCACACATAGAACATACTCTCTCACACACACACAGGTACCCTCATATACACACGTACACACATACAGATACACACAGACATACACACACGTGCAAATATACATATACAGAGACATACAGACACACGTACACACACATATACACACACACTTACACACACACATACACACACATATATACACATACATATTCACACACACGTATACACACACATGTATACACACACACACATATACACACATACATACATACACATATACACACGCATAGACACACACACATGCACACACACGTACACACACATTTACACACACGTACACAATAGATCTACTGAATCGGAAATGTCCCGGGACCAATCACAACTCCTCCTCCCCACACACACTGTTGAGAGAGTAACACACACTGTTGAGAGAGTAACACACACTGTTGAGAGAGTCACACACACTGTTGAGAGAGTCACACACACTGTTGAGAGAGTAACACACACTGTTGAGAGAGTCACACACTGTTGAGAGAGTAACACACACTGTTGAGAGAGTAACACACACTGTTGAGAGAGTAACACACACTGTTGAGAGAGTAACACACACTGTTGAGAGAGTCACACACTGTTGAGAGAGTAACACACACTGTTGAGAGAGTAACACACTGTTGAGAGAGTCACACACACTGTTGAGAGAGTCACACACACTGTTGAGAGAGTCACACACACTGTTGAGAAAGTAACACACACTGTTGAGAGAGTAACACACTGTTGAGAGAGTCACACACACTGTTGAGAGAGTAACACACACTGTTGAGAGAGTCACACACTGTTGAGAGAGTAACACACACTGTTGAGAGAGTAACACACACTGTTGAGAGAGTAACACACACTGTTGAGAGAGTAACACACACTGTTGAGTGAATAACACACACTGTTGAGAGAGTCACACACTGTTGAGAGAGTAACACACACTGTTGAGAGAGTAACACACTGTTGAGAGAGTCACACACACTGTTGAGAGAGTCACACACACTGTTGAGAGAGTCACACACACTGTTGAGAAAGTAACACACACTGTTGAGAGAGTAACACACTGTTGAGAGAGTCACACACACTGTTGAGAGAGTAACACACACTGTTGAGAGAGTCACACACTGTTGAGAGAGTAACACACATTGTTGAGAGAGTAACACACACTGTTGAGAGAGTAACACACACTGTTGAGAGAGTAACACACACTGTTGAGTGAATAACACACACTGTTGAGAGAGTCACACACACTGTTGAGAGAGTCACACACACTGTTGAGAGAGTAACACACACTGTTGAGAGAGTCACACACTGTTGAGAGAGTAACACACACTGTTGAGAGAGTAACACACACTGTTGAGAGAGTCACACACTGTTGAGAGAGTAACACACACTGTTGAGAGAGTAACACACACATGGTTGAGAGAGTCACACACACTGTAGAGAGAGTAACACACTGTTGAAAGAGTAACACACACTGTTGAGAGAGTAACACACACCGTTGAGAGAGTCACACACACTGTTGAGAGAGTAACACACACTGTTGAGAGAGTCACACACACACTGTTGAGAGAGTAACACACACTGTTGAGAGAGTAACACACTGTTGAGAGAGTAACACACTGTTGAGAGAGTAACACACACTGTTGAGAGAGTAACACACACTGTTGAGAGAGTCACACACACACTGTTGAGAGAGTCACACACACTGTTGAGAGAGTAACACACACTGTTGAGAGAGTAACACACACTGTTGAGAGAGTCACACACACACTGTTGAGAGAGTAACACACACTGTTGAGAGAGTAACACACACTGTTGAGAAAGTAACACACACTGTTGAGAGAGTCACACACACTGTTGAGAGAGTAACACACACTCTTGAGAGAGTCACACACACACACTGTTGAGAGAGTAACACACACTGTTGAGAGAGTAACACACACTGTTGAGAGAGTAACACACACTGTTGAGAGTGTCACACACACTCTTGAGAGAGTCACACACACACTGTTGAGAGAGTCACACACACTGTAGAGAGAGTAACACACACTGTTGAGAGAGTCACACACACACTGTTGAGAGAGTCACACACACTGTTGAGAGAGTCACACACACTGCTGAGAGAGTAACACACACTGTTGAGAGAGTCACACACACTGTTGAGAGAGTCACACACACTGTTGAGAGAGTCACACACACTGCTGAGAGAGTAACACACACTGTTGAGAGAGTGACACACACTGTAGAGAGAGTAACACACTGTTGAGAGAGTAACACACACACACTGTTGAGAGAGTAACACACACTGTAACACACAATCTAACACACACACAACCACACAGCCACACACACGCACAGCCACACCAAATCACAATAAACCAGTTTTTTTATCCAATAATTATTAGTCAATATGTGA
This sequence comes from Eledone cirrhosa, assembly GCA_964016885.1. Classification (NCBI taxonomy): domain Eukaryota; kingdom Metazoa; phylum Mollusca; class Cephalopoda; order Octopoda; family Eledonidae; genus Eledone; species Eledone cirrhosa. Next base: position 3,939,787 of record OZ024757.1, on the reverse strand, counting down.
TTATGTAATTAATGACAACTTAATTAGTTGCTGCTGCTGCTTTTGCTGTTTAGCCCTAGGCCAGGTCTCACCCTGAGGATCAGTGGATCATTCTGGCATAGTGTATTTGGGACTAGATTGTCTAATGTGTTGTTGGTTAGCCCTAGGCCAGGTCTCATCCTGAGGATCAGTGGATCATTCTGGCATAGTGTATCTAGGACTACATTGTCTAATGTGTTGTTGTTTAGCCCTAGGCTAGGTCTCACCCTGAGCATCAGTGGAGCATTCTGGTATAGTGTATCTAGGACTACATTATCTAATGTTTTGTGGGACATGTTGTCATCCAGACTAGATCTACATTATCTCATGTGTTGTGTTGTTTTTATTGTCTAAGTTTAGTTCAATTAGTATCCATTAGATCTATGATTACAGGTGTTTCTGTCATGACAATCCTATCTTTTATTCAGACATAGTGTATCCTTGACTACATTATCAAATGTGTCGTTCGTTGTCATCATTTTTGCTTTTGCTGTTGTTGCTGTTGTTGTGGTTTAGCCCCAAGGGTCTATCACTGGGTCGCCTGCCATTTTGTTTTACCGCAAAATATGTCCAGCGATTCTTTCCAGAGACATTCTAACCACATGTCCATAATATCAGAGCTGTGATGTCTCTACCTGGAGTAACACTCTGATCTCTCAGCTATGCATTCCATCTAGTAACCTTACTCAAGTAACCATAGTTAAAGGTTGGTACGAAAACCGAATTACAGGTAGCGAGTTTAACTTTTACACCTCCCTTCCTTCTTCTGATTACTGAATGCTGAAGCATTACTGCACCAGCTCCTGCAATTCTTGCACTTAATTCAGCCTCCTATATTCCATCACCCATGAGCACGACCCTGAGATACTTGAACTTCTCTACCTGCTTCAGTGGAACTCCATTCACATGTAGAGTGCACCACACAGGCTTCCATGAGAGGACGAGTGTCTCCGTTTTTGCAACACTGATTTTAATTCCAGACATGCAGCACTCAGCATCAAACCTATCAAGTGCAAGTCAGAGATCACCTTCTGTCGAGTTAAGTAACACCATGCCGTCTGCAAATTCGAGTCGACTGATTTTACACCCGCCAGTCATTATACCACTTCCAGCCCTGCTGCGCATGTCAATCTTGTTCATAAAGATGTTGAGCAGGAGAGGTGAAAGTATGCACCCTTGGTGGAGTCAGACGCTCACATCGAATGGTTTCGATCTAGAACCATTTATCTGAACACAAATATTAGGGCATTCATACAGGGACATCAAAGGGACAAGAAGCTGCCCATCGACCCCATACTCTTGTAGAAGCTTCCATAACTATATATATTTGTGCGTGTGTGTGTGTGTATATATATATATATATATATATATATATATATATATATATATATATATATATTTCATTTCATTTCATTTCATTTGAGTTTGAGTCCATGCTCAGGCCAAGTCGAAGACTCCAGCCTCAGAGTCTGGTGTGGTTGCCAGGTTGGATTCTCTGTTTAATTTTGACATGTGTAGGAGCGAGTTTGAGTCAGTTTGTGCTCGTTGTGTATATCCTGGGAGATGGGGTTCATCTCTAATGGTGCTTAAGTATCTATCCAGCTGCAATTTGAATGATTCCACACTGCATCCTGATAGATTTCTGACATGTACCGGAATGGAGTTGAATAGTTGTGCCTCTCGAACCAACAGACTTGACTCTCGCAGGTTTTTGCTGCCTGGCCAGCCCTTTTGTTGATTGGTGGTAGCTGGCAGCCTCTTCCGTGGCGCAGTGAGTGGTAGGTTTTGATACCAAAGTTTGGCGCCTTTTGCTCTATCATTTTCCAAATGTATATAATTCGGTATCGCTCAAATCTTCTTTCTATTGAGTACATCTTCAAGGTTTTGAGTCTTTGCCAATAGTCCAGGTCCCTCGTTTCTGAGAAGTATGAGGTAAAATTTCTTTGGAGCGATTCCATCTTAGATAGTTGGCCCTTTGTTGTTGGTGACCACAACTGAGAACAGTAGTCAATCCTCGGAAGTACCATACTGTTCCAGAGGGTTTTCATTGTTGAGGTATCTCTTGATTTGAAGGTGCGCAAGATCCACCCGCTGTACTTTCTTGCAGTAAGACAGACTGAGTCAAGGTGTTCTCTGAATTTTAGGCTGGTTCCCATGTGGATGCCTAAATCTATATATATAATAAATGTAATTTGAGTTTTTCAAATATTAATAATGGTATTCGATTAATTTGCAATTATGTAAACTGCCTCATTTTTAAAGCCCTGTCAGTATAATGAGCCCTCATTCTTCCTCTTGTGTTGGCATGGACATTTTTTTTTCTATTGTATATATATATATATATATATATATATATATATATATTTAATATAGAATGGTTTCTACAGGACTAGAAATGTTTCATTCGTGAGAAATCATCAGGACTCCCGAATGAAACAGTCCTTGTCCTGTAGAAGCTATTTCTATATTAAATATTTATACTCAGCTATGTATTGAGTACCTTACTGTGGTTACCCCTGATTGAATCCGGGATAAACTTATATGTATATATATATATATATATATATATATATATAAATGAAGTAATTTCATCGGAAAAGTCCAGGAAAAAAGAGTGCTCTATGTAGGTAACAGAGCTTAATACTTATGTAATAAACAACATAAGGCAATTATTTCATTTACCAGTGGTTTCTTAAAAGCAAAAAATTTTGCTTTCAATCAGCAGAATGAAAAAATCCTGGTGTATTTATTGACATTGGATTTTAAAAACAAAAATGCAATCTATATGAAAGTGAGGCTGGAAAAGGAAGAAGGGAGGGAAAATAAAATAAAAACACACATGCAAACACACACACACACACAATTATATACATACACACACATATATATATATATATATATATATATATATATATATATATATATATATATATATATATACATACACACACACATATATACAGACACACACACACATATATATGTGTATATATATACAAATACACATACATATACACATACATACATACACACATAAATATCAACATATCTATACATACACATACATATATACAACCACACACACACACACACACACACACACACATATATATATATATATATATATATATATATTATATATATATATATGCATACACATACACATACATAGCCATACACACATACATATACATATATACATACATACACACAATCATACGTATATACACACGTACATACATACACATACATACACACATGCACACATACATACACACATGCATACATACGCATACATACACACATTCATACACACATACACACATACATACACACAAGCATACATACGCATGCACAAAAATAGAAATATATACACACACCTCTACATACTCACACACACAAATAAATATAAGAAAAATATATATAAAAATAAAAAAAAAATAAAATAAAGACTATTATAATATTGACAGCGATACAGGCAACAAATAAATGAACAAACACACGTGGTAAGCAATACACACAAATGCACATACACACACATACGTAAAAATAAATACATACACACACTCTCACACATAAATATACATATACAAATACATAAACACATACATACGCATACACAAATACATACACACACACACACATATACATATACACACACACACACATATATATATATATACACACACACACATACATACATAGCCATACAATTATACACATACATATACATACATATCACAAACACGTACATACAAATACAAACACACACATATAGATATGTGTGTATAACTCATTCTTAGATAATTCATATGAACCTTATTTAACTCTAATATATATATATATGTATATATATAAAAACAAATAACGAAACGAAATTAAATTTCGTTTCGAACTCACTTTTGTATGACTGACGCTCAAACAATTAAGTCAAAGATGTACATCCATATATGTATACTGAAATACTAGTATGTATATGAATACACACACGTATACATATGTAGATGTACCAAGTTTTTTTCACTGATCACTTTACTGTGAGTGGCCAGCTATTCTGTATGTAAACACACAGACAAACCGGTTTTTAGAGTCATACTGGTTTTTGAGGAAACACCTTTCCTCTATTCTCCAGAAAGCCAGACAAGGAATATTGAACTAGTTTCGTTGTTGTTACAACTCATCAGCAATATTTACCTATCTTCCGGCCTCTCTAGAGAATCGTAAAAGCACATATCGCTATATGCTTTTTCTATGAAAATTAGTAGTGGGCAGACCAACTTGCATAGAGTGTGAGTAAGTACCGGTTCAACGGAGACGATAAAAACAAATAACGAAACGAAATTAAATTTCGTTTCGAACTCACTTTTGTATGACTGACGCTCAAACAATTAAGTCAAAGATGTACATCCATATATGTATACTGAAATACTAGTATGTATATGAATACACACACGTATACATATGTAGATGTACCAAGTTTTTTTTCACTGATCACTTTACTGTGAGTGGCCAGCTATTCTGTATGTAAACACACAGACAAACCGGTTTTTAGAGTCATACTGGTTTTTGAGGAAACACCTTTCCTCTATTCTCCAGAAAGCCAGACAAGGAATATTGAACTAGTTTCGTTGTTGTTACAACTCATCAGCAATATTTACCTATCTTCCGGCCTCTCTAGAGAATCGTAAAAGCACATATCGCTATATGCTTTTTCTATGAAAATTAGTAGTGGGCAGACCAACTTGCATAGAGTGTGAGTAAGTACCGGTTCAACGGAGACGATAAAAACAAATAACGAAACGAAATTAAATTTCGTTTCGAACTCACTTTTGTATGACTGACGCTCAAACAATTAAGTCAAAGATGTACATCCATATATGTATACTGAAATACTAGTATGTATATGAATACACACACGTATACATATGTAGATGTACCAAGTTTTTTTCACTGATCACTTTACTGTGAGTGGCCAGCTATTCTGTATGTAAACACACAGACAAACCGGTTTTTAGAGTCATACTGGTTTTTGAGGAAACACCTTTCCTCTATTCTCCAGAAAGCCAGACAAGGAATATTGAACTAGTTTCGTTGTTGTTACAACTCATCAG
>OZ024757.1:3894658-3924658 GCA_964016885.1 Eledone cirrhosa | reverse complement strand
AGAATGGTAGAGTGGTTAGAACGGCAGATAGAATGGTAGAGTGGTTAGAACGTCAGATAGAATGGTAGAGTGGTTAGAACGTCAGATAGAATGGTAGAGTGGTTAAAACGTCGGATAGAATGGTAGAGTCGTTAGTACGTCAGATAGAGTGGTTAAAAAAACAGATAGAATGGTAGAGTGGTTAGAACGTCGGATAGATTGGCTGAGTCGTAGAGAACGTCGGATAGAATGGTAGAGTGGTTAGAATGTCGGATAGAATTGTAGAGTGGTTAGAATGGTAGATAGAATGGTATAGTGGTTAGAATGGTAGAGTGGTTTGAACGTGGGAAAGAATGGTAGAGTGGTTAGAACGTCAGATAGAATGGTAGAGCTTAGAACGTCAGATAGAATGGTAGTGTGGTTAGAACGGCAGATAGAATGGTAGGGTGGTTAAAACGTTGGATAGAATGGTAGAGTGGTTAGAACGTCGGATAGAATGGTAGTGGTTAGAACGTCAGATATAATGGTAGAGTGGTCAGAACGTCTGATAGAATGGTAGAGTGGTTAGAACGTAAGAAAGAATGATAGAGTGGTTAGAACGTCAGATAGAATGGTAGAGCGGTTAGAACGTCAGATAGAATGGTAGAGTGGTTAGAACGTCAGATAGAATGGTAGAGTGGTTAGAACGTCGGATAGAATATTAGAGTGGTTAGAACGTCTGATAGAATGGTAGAGTTGTTAGAACGTCTGATAGAATGGTAGAGTGGTTAGACCGTCAGATAGAATGGTAAGGTGGTTAGAACGTCAGATAGAATGGTAGAGTGGATACAACGTCAGATAGAATGGTAGAGTGGTTACAACGTCAGATAGAATGGTAGAGTAGTTAAAACGTCGGATAGAATGGTAGAGTCGTTAGTACGTCAGATAGAGTGGTTAAAAAAAACAGATAGAATGGTAGAGTGGTTAGAATGGTAGAGTTGTTAGAACGTCAGATAGAATGGTAGAGGCGTTAGAACGTCGGATAGAATGATAGAGTGGTTAGAATGGTAGATAGAATGGTAGAGTGGTTAGAACGTCAGATAGAATGGTAGAGTGGTTAGAATCTTAGATAGAATGGTAGAGTGGTTAGAATGGTAGAGTGGTTAGAACGTCAGATAGAATGGTAGAGTGGTTAGAACGTCGGATAGAATGGTAGAGTGGTTAGAATGGTAGAGTGGTTAGAACGTCAAATAGAATGATAGAGTGGTTTGAACGTCAGATAGAATGGTAGAGTGGTTAGAACGTCAGATAGAATGGTAGAGTGGTTAGAATGGTAGATAGAAAGGTAGAGTGGTTAGAATGTCAGATGGAATGGTAGTGTGGTTAGAATGTCAGTTAGAACGGTAGAGTTGTTAGAACGTCAGATAGAATGGTAGTGTGGTTAGAATGTCAGATGGAATGGTAGTGTGGTTAGAATGTTAGTTAGAATGGTAGGGGGGTTAGAACGTCAGATAGAATGGTAGAGTGGTTAGAATGGTAGAGTGGTTAGAACGTCAGATAGAATGGTAGAGTGGTTAGAACGTCAGATAGAATGGTAGAGTGGTTAGAACGTCAGATAGAATGGTAGAGTGGTTAGAACGTCAAATAGAATGGTAGAGTTGTTAGAACGTCAGATAGAGTGGTAGAGTGGTTAGAACGTCGGATAGAATGGTAGAGTGGTTAGAATGGTAGAGTGGTTAGAACGTCAAATATAATGGTAGAGTGGTTTGAACGTCAGATAGAATGGTAGAGTGGTTAGAATGGTAGATAGAATGGTAAAGTGGTTAGGATGTCAGATAGAATGGTAGAGTGGTTAGAACGTCAGATAGAATGGTAGAGTCGTTAGAACGTCGGATAGAATGGTAGAGTGGGTTGGACGTCAGATAGAATGGTTAAAAAAAACAGATAGAATGGTAGAGTGGTTAGAACGTCGGATATATTGGCAGAGTCGTAGAGAACGTCGGATAGAATGGCAGAGTGGTTAGAATGTCGGATAGAATAGTAGAGTGGTTAGAATGGTAGATAGAATGGTAGAGTGGTTAGAATGGTAGAGTGGTTTGAACGTCAGATAGAGTGGATAAAAAAACAGATAGAATGGTAGAGTCGTTCGAACGTCAGATAGATTTGTAGAGTGGTTAGAACGTCAGATAGAATGGTAGAGGCGTTAGAACCTCAGATAGATTGGTAGAGTGGATGGAACGTCTGATAGAATGGTAGAGTGGGAATAACGTCAGATAGAATGGTAGAGTGGTTAGAACGTCTGATAGAATTGCAGAGTCGTTAGAACGTCAGATAGATTGGTAGAGTGGTTAGGACGTGAGATAGAATGGTAGAGTGGTCAGAACGTCAGATAGAATGGTAGAGTGGTTAGAACGTCAGATAGAATGGTAGATCGGTTAGAACATCAGATAAAATGGTAGAGTGTTTAGAACGTCAGATAGAATGGTATAGTGGTCAGAACGTCGGTAAGAATGATAGAGTGGTTAGAATGGTAGTTAGAATGGTGAGTAGTTAGAATGGTAGATAGAACGGTAGAGTGGTTAGAATGGTAGTGTGGTTAGAACGTCAGATAGAATGGTAGAGTGGTTAGTACGTCGGATAGACTGGTAGAGTGGTTTGAACGTCAGATAGAATGGTAGAGTGGTTAGAACGTCAGATAGAATGGTAGAGTGGTTAGAACGGCAGATAGAATGGTAGAGTGGTTAGAACGTCAAGATAGAATGGTAGAGTCGTTAGAACGTCAGATAGAATGGTAGAGTGGTTAAAACGTCGGATAGAATGATAGAGTCGTTAGTACGTCAGATAGAGTGGTTAAAAAAAACAGATAGAATGGTAGAGTGGTTAGAACGTCGGATAGAATAGTAGAGTGGTTAGAATGGTAGATAGAATGGTATAGTGGTTAGAATGGTAGAGTGGTTTGAACGTCGGAAAGAATGGTAGAGTGGTTAGAATGTCGGATAGAATAGTAGACTGGTTAGAATGGTAGATAGAATGGTATAGTGGTTAGAATGGTAGAGTGGTTTGAACGTCGGAAAGAATGGTAGAGTGGTTAGAACGTCAGATAGAATGGTAGAGCTTAGAACGTCAGATAGAATGGTAGTGTGGTTAGAACGGCAGATAGAATGGTAGAGTGGTTAAAACGTTGGATAAAATGGTAGAGTGGTTAGAACGTCGGATAGAATGGTAGTGGTTAGAACGTCAGATATAATGGTAGAGTGGTCAGAACGTCTGATAGAATGGTAGAGTGGTTAGAACGTAAGAAAGAATGATAGAGTGCTTAGAACGTCAGATAGAATGGTAGAGTGGTTAGAACGTCAGATAGAATGGTAGAGTGGTTAGAACGTCGGATAGAATATTAGAGTGGTTAGAACGTCCGATAGAATGGTAGAGTGGTTAGAACGTCGGATAGAATGGTAGTGGTTAGAACATCAGATAGAATGGTAGAGAGGTTAGAACGTCTGATAGAATGGTAGAGTTGTTAGAACGTCTGATAGAATGGTAGGGTGGTTAGACCGTCAGATAGAATGGTATGGTGGTTAGAACGTCAGATAGAATGGTAGAGTGGATACACCGTCAGATAGAATGGTAGAGTGGTTACAACGTCAGATAGAATGGTAGAGTAGTTAAAACGTCGGATAGAATGGTAGAATCGTTAGTACGTCAGATAGAGTGGTTAAAAAAAACAGATATAATGGTAGAGTGGTTAGAACGTCGGATAGATTGGCAGAGTCGTTGGAACGTCGGTTAGAATGGCAGAGTGGTAGAATGGTAGAGTGGTTACAACGTCAGATAGAATGGTAGAGTGGTTAAAACGTCGGATAGAATGGTAGGGTCGTTAGTACGTCAGATAGAGTGGTTAAAAAAACAGATAGAATGGTAGAGTGGTTAGAACGTCGGATAGATTGGCAGAATCGTTAGAACGTCAGATAGAATGGCAGAGTGGTTAGAATGTCGGATAGAATAGTAGAGTGGTTAGAATGGTAGATAGAATGGTAGAGTGGTTAGAATGGTAGAGCGGTTTGAACGTCAGATAGAGTGGTTAAAAAACAGATAGAATGGTAGAGTCGTTAGAACATCAGATAGATTTGTAGAGTGGTTAGAACGTCAGATAGAATGGTAGAGGCGTTAGAACGTCAGATAGATTGGTAGAGTGGTTGGAACGTCTGATAGAATGGTGGAGTGGGAATAACGTCAGATAGAATGGTAGAGTGGTTAGAACGTCTGATAGAATGGCAGAGTCGTCAGAACGTCAGATAGATTGGTAGAGTGGTTGGAACGTCAGATAGAATGGTAGAGTGGTTAGAACGTCAGATAGAATGGTAGAGTGGTTAGAACGTGAGATAGAATGGTAGAGTGGTCAGAACGTCAGATAGAATGGAAGAGTGGTCAGAACGTCAGATAGAATGGTAGAGTGGTCAGAACGTCAGATAGAATGGTAGAGTGGTTAGAACATCAGATAGAATGGTAGAGTGTTTAGAACGTCAGCTAGAATGGTATAGTGGTCAGAACGTCGGTAAGAATGATAGAGTGGTTAGAATGGTAGTTAGAATGGTAGAGTGGTTAGAATGGTAGATAGAACGGTAGAGTGGTTAGAATGGTAGTGTGGTTAGAACGTCAGATGGAATGGTAGAGTGGTTAGTACGTCGGATAGAATGGTAGAGTGGTTAGAACGTCAGATAGAATGGTAGAGTGGTTAGAACGTCAGATAGAATGGTAGAGTGGTTAGAACGGCAGATAGAATGGTAGAGTGGTAAGAACGTCAGATAGAATGGTAGAGTGGTTAGAACGTCAGATAGAATGGTAGAGTGGTTAAAACTTCGGATTGAATGGTAGAGTCGTTAGTACGTCAGATAGAGTGGTTAAAAAAACAAATAGAATGGTAGAGAGGTTAGAACGTCGGATAGATTGGCTGAGTCGTAGAGAACGTCGGATAGAATGGTAGAGTGGTTAGAATGTCGGATAGAATAGTAGAGGGGTTAGAATGGTAGATAGAATGGTATAGTGGTTAGAATGGTAGAGTGGTTTGAACGTCAGATAGAGTGGTAGATTGGTTAGAACGTCAGATAGAATGGTAGATTGGTTAGAACGTCAGATAGAATGGTAGAGTGGTTAGAACGGCAGATAGTTTGGTAGAGTGGTTAGAACGTCAGATAGAATGGTAGAGTGGTTAGAACGTCAGATAGAATGGTAGAGTGGTTAGAACGTCAGATATAATGGTAGAGTGGTTAGAACGGCAGATACAATGGTAGAGTGGTTAAAACGTTGGATAGAATGGTAGAGTGGTTAGAACGTCGGATATAATGGTAGAGTGGTCATAACGTCTGATAGAATGGTAGAGTGATAAGAACGTCAGAAAGAATGATAGGGTGGTTAGAACGTCAGATAGAATAGTAGAGTGGTTAGAACAACATATAGAATGGTAGAGCGGTTAAAATGTCAGATATAATGGTAAAGTGGTTAGAACGTCACATAGAATGGTAGAGTAGTTAGAACGTCGGACAGAATGGTAGAGTGGTTAAAAACTCAGATAGAATGGTAGAGTGGTTAGAACGTCAGATAGAATGGTAGAGTGGTTAGAATGGTAGTGTGGTTAGAACGTCAGATAGAATGGTAGAGTGGTTAGAATGGTAGGGTAGTTAGAACGTCAAATTTAATGGTAGAGTGGTTAAAACGTCGGATAGAATGGTAGAGTTGTTAGTACGTCAGATAGAGTGGTTAAAAAACTAGATAGAATGGTAGAGTCGTTAGAACGTCGGATAGATTGGCAGAGTCGTTAGAACGTCGGATAGAATGGTAGAGTGGTTTGAACGTCAGATAGAGTGGTTAAAAAAACCAGATAGAATGATAGAGTCGTTAGAACGTCAGATAATTTGGTAGCGTGGTTAGAACGTCAGATAGAATGGTAGAGGCGTTAGAACGTCGGATAGAATGATAGAGTGGTTAGAATGGTAGATAGAATGGTAGAGTGGTTAGAACGTCAGCTAGAATGGTAGAGTGGTTAGAATCTTAGATAGAATGGTAGAGTGGTTAGAATGGTAGAGTGGTTAGAACGTCAGATAGTATGGTAGAGTAGTTAGAATGGTAGAGTGGTTAGAACGTCAGATAGAATGGTAGAGTGGTTAGAACGTCGGATAGAATGGTAGAGTGGTTAGAATGGTAGTGTGGTTAGAACGTCAAATAGAATGGTAGAGTGGTTAGAATGGTAGATAGAATGGTAGAGTGGTTAGAATGTCAGATGGAATGGTAGTGTGGTTAGAATGTCAGTTAGAAAGGTAGAGTTGTTAGAACGTCAGATAGAATGGTTGTGTGGTTAGAATGTCAGATGGAATGGTAGTGTGGTTAGAATGTTAGTTAGAATGGTAGGGTGGTTAGAACGTCAGATAGAATGGTAGAGTGGTTAGAATGGTAGAGTGGTTAGAACGTTAGATAGAATGGTAGAGTCGTTAGAACGTCAGATAGAATGGTAGAGTGGTTAGAACGTCAAATAGAATGGTAGAGTGGTTAGAACGTCGGATAAAATGGTAGAGTGGTTAGAATGGTAGAGTGGATAGAACGTCAAATAGAATGATAGAGTGGTTTGAACGTCAGATAGAATGGTAGAGTGGTTAGAACGTCAGATAGAATGGTAGAGTGGTTAGAATGGTAGAGTTGTTAGCATGGGAGATAGAATGGTAGAGTGGTTTGAACGTCAGATAGAATGGTAGAGTGGTTAGAATGGTAGATAGAATGGTAAAGTGGTTAGGATGTCAGATAGAATGGTAGAGTGGTTAGAACGTCAGATAGAATGGTACAGTGGTTAGAACGTCAGATAGAATGGTAGAGTCGTTAGAACGTCGGATAGAATGGTACAGTGGTTTGGACGTCAGATAGAATGGTAGAGTGGTTAGAACGTGAGATAGAGTGGTAGTGTGGTTAGAATGTCAGTTAGAATGGTAGAGTGGTTACAATATCAGTTAGAATGGTAGTGTGGTTATAATGTCAGTTAGAACGGTAGAGTTGTTAGAACGTCAGATAGAATGGTAGAGTGGTTAGAATGTCAGATGGAATGGCAGTGTGGTTAGAATGTTAGTTAGAATGGTAGGGTGGTTAGAACGTCAGATAGAATGGTAGAGTGGTTAGAATGTCAGATAGAATGGTAGACTGGTTAGAACGTCAGATAGAATGGTAGAGTGGTTAGAACGGCAGATAGAATGGTAGAGTGGTTAGAATGTCAGATAGAATGGTAAAGTGGTTAGAACATCAAATAGAACGATAGAGTGGTTAGAATGTCAGATAGAATGGTAGACTGGTTAGACCGTCATATAGAATGGTAGAGTGGTTAGAATGTCAGATGGAATGGTAGAGTGGTTAGAATGTCATATAGAATGGTAGAGTGGTTTGAACGTCAGATAGAATGGTAGACTGGTTAGAACGACAGATAGAATGGTAGAGTGGTTAGAACGTCAGATAGAATGGTAGAGTGGTTAGAATGGTAGATAGAACGGTAGAGTGGTTAGAATGGTAGTGTGGTTAGAACGTCAGATAGAATGGTAGAGTGGTTAGAAAGTCGGATAGAATGGTAGAGTGGTTAGAACGTCAGATATAATGGTAGAGTGGTTAGAACGCAGATAGTATGGTAGAGTGGATAGAACGTCACGTAGAATGGTACAATGGTTAAAACGTCAGATAGAATGGTAGAGTGGTTAGTATGGTCGTGTGGTTAAAAAACCCAGATAGAATGGTAGAGTGGTTAGAACGTCGGATAGATTGTTAGAGTGGTTAGAATGGTAGATAGAATGGTAGAGTGGTTAGAATGGTAGATAGATTGGTAGATGGTTAGAATGGTAGAGTGGTTTGAACGTTAGATAGAGTGGTTAGAACTTCAGATCGAATGTTAGAGTCGTATAGAACGTCAGATAGTTTGGTAGCGTGGTTAGAACGTCAGATAGAATGGTATAGGCGTTAGAACGTCAGATAGATTGGTAGAGTGCATGGAACATCAGATAGAATGGTAGAGTGGTTAGAACGTCAGATAGAATGGTAGATGGTTAGAATGTCAGATGGAATGGTAGTGTGGTTAGAACGTCAGATAGAATGGTAGAGTGGTTAGAAAGTCGCATAGAATGGTAGAGTGGTTAGAACGTCAGATAGAATGGTAGAGTGGTTAGAACGTCAGATAAAATGGTAGAGTGGTTAGAACGTCAGATGTAATGGTACAGTGGTAGAACGGCAGATAGAATGGTAGAGCTGTTAGAACGTCAGATAGAATGGTCGAGTGGATAGAACGTCAGATAGAATCGTAGAGTGGTTAGAACGTCGAATATAATGGTAGAGTGGTCAGAACGTCTGATAGTATGGTAGTGTGATTAGAACGTCAGAAAGAATGATAGAGTGGTTAGTACGTCAGATAGAATAGTAGAGTGGTTAGAATGCCAGATAGAATGGTAGAGTGGTTAGAACGTCAGATAGAATGGTAGAGTGGTTAGAATGGTAGATGGAATGGGAGCGTGGTTAGAATGGTAGATAGCATTGTAGAGTGGTTATAATGGTGGAGTGGTTAGAACTTCAGATAGAATGGTAGATTGGTAAGGACGTCAGATAGAATGGTAGATTGGTAAGGACCTCTGATAGAATGGTAGAGTAGTTAGGACGTCAGATAGAATGGTAGAGTGGTTAGAACGTGAGATAGAATGGTAGGGCGGTTAGAACGTCAGATAGAATGGTAGAGTGGTTAGAACGTCAGATAGAATGGTAGAGGTGGTTAGAACGTCAGATAGAATGGTAGGGTGGTTAGAACGTCGGATATAATTGTAGAGTGGTCAGAACGTCTGATAGAATGTTAGAGTGATTAGAACGTCATAAAGAATGATAGAGTGGTTAGAACGTCAGATAGAATAGTAGAGTGGTTAGAACGCAAGGATAGAATGGTAGAGTGGTTAGAACGTCAGATAGAATGGTAGAGTGGTTAGAATGGTAGGTGGAATGGGAGCGTCGTTAGAATGGTAGATAGCATTGTAGAGTGGTTATAATGGTGGAGTGGTTAGAACTTCAGATAGAATGGTAGATTGGTAAGGACCTCAGATAGAATGGTAGAGTAGTTAGGACGTCAGATAGAATGGTAGAGTGGTTAGAACGTTAGATAGAATGGTAGGGCGGTTAGAACGTCAGGTAGAATGGTAGAGTGGGTAGAACGTCAGATAGAATGGTAGAGTGGTTACAACGTCAGATAGAATGGTAGAGTGGTTACAACGTCGGATAGAATGTTAGAGTGGTAGAACATCGGATAGAATGTTAGAGTGGTTAGAACGTCTGATAGAATGTTAGAGTAGTTAGAACGTCGGATAGAATGGTAGAGTGGTTAGAATGTCAGATAGAATGGTAGAGAGGTTAGAACGTCTGATAGAATGGTACAGTCGTCAGAACGTCAGATAGAATGGTAGAGTGGTTAGACCGTCAGATAGAATGGTAAGGTGGTTAGAACGTCAGATAGTATGGTAGAGTGGTTAGAACGTCAGATAAAATGGTAGAGTGGTTAGAACGACAGATAGTATGGTAGAGTGGATAGAACGTCAGGTAAAATGGTAGAATGGTTAAAACGTCAGTTAGAATGGTAGAGTGGTTAGAATGGTCGTGTGGTTAAAAAACCCAGATAGAATGGTAGAGTGGTTAGAACGTCGAATAGATTGGCAGAGTCGTTAGAACGTAGGATAGAATGGTAGAGTGGTTAGAACGTCGGATAGATTGTTAGAGTGGTTAGAATGGTAGATAGAATGGTAGAGTGGTTAGAATGGTAGATAGAATGGTAGATGGTTAGAATGGTAGAGTGGTTTGAACGTTAGATAGAGTGGTTAAAAAAAACAGATAGAATGTTAGAGTCGTATAGAACGTCAGATAGATTGGTAGAGTGGTTAGAACGTCAGATAGAATGGTATAGGCGTTAGAACGTCAGATAGATTGTTAGAGTGCATGGAACATCAGATAGAATGGTAGAGTGGTTAGAACGTCAGATAGAATGGTAGAGTGGTTAGAACGTCAGATAGAATGGTAGAGTGGTTAGAATGTCTGATAGAATGGAGGAGTGGGAATAACGTCAGTTAGAGTGGTAGAGTGGTTAGAACGTCAGATAGAATGGCAGTGTCGTTAGAACGTCAGATAGATTCGTATAGTGGTTAGAACGTGAGATAGAATGGTAGGGTGGTTAGAACGTTGTCTAGAATGGTAGAGTGGTTAGAACGTCGGATAGAATGATAGAGCAGTTTTAATGGTAGGTAGAATGGTAGAGTGGTTAGAATGGTAGATAGAATGGTAGAGTGGTTAGAACGTCAGATAGAATGGTAGAGTGGTTAGAATGGTAGATGGAATGGGAGCGTCGTTAGAATGGTAGATAGCATTGTAGAGTGGTTATAATGGTGGAGTGGTTAGAACTTCAGATAGAATGGTAGATTGGTAAGGACCTCTGATAGAATGGTAGAGTAGTTAGGACGTCAGATAGAATGGTAGAGTGGTTAGAACGTGAGATAGAATGGTAGGGCGGTTAGAACGTCAGATAGAATGGTAGAGTGGTTAGAACGTCAGATAGAATGGTAGAGGTGGTTAGAACGTCAGATAGAATGGTAGAGTGGTTAGAACGTCAGATACAATGGTAGAGTGGTTAGAACGTCAGATAGAATGGTAGGGTGGTTAGAACGTCGGATATAATTGTGGAGTGGTCAGAACGTCTGATAGAATGTTAGAGTGATTAGAACGTCAGAAAGAATGATAGAGTGGTTAGAACGTCAGATAGAATAGTAGAGTGGTTAGAACGCAAGGATAGAATGGTAGAGTGGTTAGAACGTCAGATAGAATGGTAGAGTGGTTAGAATGGTAGATGGAATGGGAGCGTCGTTAGAATGGTAGATAGCATTGTAGAGTGGTTATAATGGTGGAGTGGTTAGAACGTCGGATAGATTGTAAGAGTGGTTAGAATGGTAGATAGAATGGTAGAGTGGTTAGAATGGTAGATAGAATGGTAGATGGTAAGAATGGTAGAGTGGTTTGAACGTTAGATAGAGTGTTTAAAAAAAACAGATAGAATGTTAGAGTCGTATAGAACGTCAGATAGATTGGTAGAGTGGTTAGAACGTCAGATAGAATGGTATAGGCGTTAGAACGTCAGATAGAATGGTAGAGTGGTTAGAATGGTAGATGGAATGGGAGCGTCGTTAGAATGGTAGATAGCATTGTAGAGTGGTTATAATGGTGGAGTGGTTAGAACTTCAGATAGGATGGTAGATTGGTAAGGACCTCAGATAGAATGGTAGAGTAGTTAGGACGTCAGATAGAATGGTAGAGTGGTTAGAACGTTAGATAGAATGGTAGGGCGGTTAGAACGTCAGGTAGAATGGTAGAGTGGGTAGAACGTCAGATAGAATGGTAGAATTGGTTAGAACGTCAGATAGAATTGTAGAGTGGTTACAACGTCAGATAGAATGGTAGAGTGGTTACAACGTCGGATAGAATGTTAGAGTGGTAGAACATCGGATAGACTGTTAGAGTGGTTAGAACGTCTGATAGAATGTTAGAGTAGTTAGAACGTCGGATAGAATGGTAGAGTGGTTAGAATGTCAGATAGAATGGTAGAGAGGTTAGAACGTCTGATAGAATGGTACAGTGGTTAGAACGTCAGATAGAATGGTAGAGTGGTTAGACCGTCAGATAGAATGGTAGATGGTTAGAATGGTAGAGTGGTTTGGACGTCAGATAGAATGGTAGAGTGGTTGGAACGTCAGATAGAGTGGTAGTGTGGTTAGAATGTCAATTAGAATGGTAGAGTGGTTAGAATATCAGTTAGAATGGTAGTGTGGTTATAATGTCAGTTAGAACGGTAGAGTTGTTAGAACGTCAGATAGAATGGTAGAGTGGTTAGAATGTCAGATGGAATGGTAGTGTGGTTAGAATGTTAGTTAGAATGGTAGGGTGGTTAGAACGTCAGATAGAATGGTCGACTGGTTAGAACGTCAGATAGAATGGTAGAGTGGTTAGAACGTCAGATAGAATGGTAGAGTGGTTAGAATGTCAGATAGAATGGTAAAGTGGTTAGAACATCAAATAGAACGGTAGAGTGGTTAGAATGTCAGATAGAATGGTAGACTGGTTAGACCGTCAAATAGAATGGTAGAGTGGTTAGAATGTCAGATAGAATGGTAGAGTGGTTAGAATGTCATATAGAATGGTAGAGTGGTTAGAATGTCAGATAGAATGGTAGAGTGGTTAGAACGTCAGATAGAATGGTAGACTGGTTAGAACGTCAGATAGAATGGTAGAGTGGTTAGAACGTCAGATAGAATGGCAGAGTGGTTAGAATGGTAGATAGAACGGTAGAGTGGTTAGAATGGTAGTGTGGTTAGAACGTCAGATAGAATTGTAGAGTGGTTAGAACGTCGGATAGAATGCTAGAGTGGTTAGAACGTCAGATAGAATGGTAGAGTGGTTAGAACGTCAGATATAATGGTAGAGTGGTTAGAACTGCAGATAGAATGGTAGAGTGGTTAGAACGTCAGAGGGAATGGTAGAGTAGTTAGAACGTCAGATAGAATGGTAGAGTGGTTAGAACGTCGGATATAATGGTAGAGTGGTCAGAATGTCTGATAGTATGGTAGTGTGATTAGAACGTCAGAAAGAATGATAGAGTGGTTAGAACGTCAGATAGAATAGTAGAGTGGTTAGAACGCCAGATAGAATGGTAGAGTGGTTAGAACGTCAGATAGAATGGTAGAGTGGTTAGAATGGTAGATGGAATGGGAGCGTGGTTAGAATGGTAGATAGCATTGTAGAGTGGTTATAATGGTGGAGTGGTTAGAACTTCAGATAGAATGGTAGATTGGTAAGGACGTCAGATAGAATGGTAGATTGGTAAGGACCTCTGATAGAATGGTAGAGTAGTTAGGACGTCAGATAGAATGGTAGAGTGGTTAGAACGTGAGATATAATGGTAGGGCGGTTAGAACGTCAGATAGAATGGTAGAGTGGTTAGAACGTCAGATAGAATGGTAGAGGTGGTTAGAACGTCAGATAGAATGGTAGAGTGGTTAGAACGTCAGATACAATGGTAGAGTGGTTAGAACGTCAGATAGAATGGTAGGGTGGTTAGAACGTCGGATATAATTGTAGAGTGGTTAGAACGTCAGATAGAATAGTAGAGTGGTTAGAACGCAAGGATAGAATGGTAGAGTGGTTAGAACGTCAGATAGAATTGTAGAGTGGTTAGAATGGTAGATGGAATGGGAGCGTCGTTAGAATGGTAGATAGCATTGTAGAGTGGTTATAATGGTGGAGTGGTTAGAACTTCAGATAGAATGGTAGATTGGTAAGGACCTCAGATAGAATGGTAGAGTAGTTAGGACGTCAGATAGAATGGTAGAGTTGTTAGAACGTGAGATAGAATGGTAGAGCGGTTAGAACGTCAGATAGAATGGTAGAGTGGGTAGAACGTCAGATAGAATGGTAGAGTTGGTTAGAACGTCAGATAGAATGGTAGAGTGGTTACAACGTCAGATAGAATGGTAGAGTGGTTAGAACGTCGGATAGAATATTAGAGTGGTAGAACATCGGATAGAATGTTAGAGTGGTTAGAACGTCTGATAGAATGTTAGAGTAGTTAGAACGTCGGATAGAATGGTAGAGTGGTTAGAATGTCAGATAGAATGGTAGAGAGGTTAGAACGTCTGATAGAATGGTACAGTGGTTAGAACGTCATATAGAATGGTAGAGTGGTTAGACCGTCAGATAAAATGGTAAGGTGGTTAGAACGTCAGATAGAATGGTAGAGTGGTTAGAACGTCAGATAAAATGGTAGCGTGGTTAGAACGACAGATAGAATGGTAGAGTGGTTAGAACGTCAGATGGTATGGTAGAGTGGATAGAACGTCAGTAGAATGGTAGAGTGGTTAGAACGTCAGATAGAATGGTAGAGTGGTTAGAATGGTCGTGTGATTAAAAAACCCAGATAGAATGGTAGAGTGGTTAGAACGTTGGATAGATTGGCAGAGTCGTTAGAACGTCGGATAGAATGGTAGAGTGGTTAGAACGTCGGATAGATTGTTAGAGTGGTTAGAATGGTAGATAGAATGGTAGAGTGGTTAGAACGTCAGATAGAATGGTAGAGTGGTTAGAATGGTAGATAGAATGGTAGAGTGGTTAGAATCCTAGAGTGGTTAGAACGTCAGATAGAATGGTAGAGTAGTTAGAATGGTAGAGTGGTTAGAACGTCAGATAGAATGGTAGAGTGGTTAGAACGTCAAATATAATGGTAGAGTTGTTAGAACGTCAGATAGAATGGTAGAGTGGTTAGAATGGTAGAGTGGTTAGAACGTCAAATAGAATGATAGAGTGGTTTGAACGTCAGATAGAATGGTAGAGTGGTTAGAACGTCAGATAGAATGGTAGAGTGGTTAGAATGGTAGATAGAATGGTAGAGTGGTTAGGATGTCAGATAGAATGGTACAGTGGTTAGAACGTCAGATAGAATGGTAGAGTGGTTAGAATGGTAGATAGAATGGGAGCGTGGTTAGAATGGTAGATAGCATTGTAGAGTGGCTATAATGGTGGAGTGGTTAGAACTTCAGATAGAATGGTAGATTGGTAAGGACGTCAGATAGAATGGTATATTGGTAAGGACCTCTGATAGAATGGTAGAGTAGTTAGGACGTCAGATAGAACGGTAGAGTGGTTAGAACGTGAGATAGAATGGTAGGGCGGTTAGAACGTCAGATAGAATGGTAGAGTGGTTAGAACGTCAGATAGAATGGTAGAGGTGGTTAGAACGTCAGATAGAATGGTAGAGTGGTTAGAACGTCAGATAAAATGGTAGAGTGGTTAGAACGTCAGATAGAATGGTAGGATGGTTAGAACGTCGGATATAATTGTAGAGTGGTCAGAACGTCTGATAGAATGGTAGAGTGATTAGAACGTCAGAAAGAATGATAGAGTGGTTAGAACGTCAAATAGAATAGTAGAGTGGTTAGAACGCAAGGATAGAATGGTAGAGTGGTTAGAACGTCAGATAGAATGGTAGAGTGGTTAGAATGGTAGATGGAATGGGAGCGTCGTTAGAATGGTAGATAGCATTGTAGAGTGGTTATAATGGTGGAGTGGTTAGAACTTCAGATAGAATGGTAGATTGGTAAGGACCTCAGATAGAATGGTAGAGTAGTTAGGACGTCAGATAGAATGGTAGAGTGGTTAGAACGTGAGATAGAATGGTAGGGCGGTTAGAACGTCAGATAGAATGGTAGAGTGGGTAGAACGTCAGATAGAATGGTAGAGTTGGTTAGAACGTCAGATAGAATGGTAGAGTGATACAACGTCAGATAGAATGGTAGAGTGGTTAGAAGGTCGGATAGAATGTTAGAGTGGTAGAACATCGGATAGAATGTTAGAGTCGTTAGAACGTCTGATAGAATGTTAGAGTAGTTAGAACGTCGGATAGAATGGTAGAGTGGTTAGAATGTCAGATAGAATGGTAGAGAGGTTAGAACGTCTGATAGAATGGTACAGTGGTTAGAACGTCAGATAGAATGGTAGAGTGGTTAGACCGTCACATAGAATGGTAAGGTGGTTAGAACGTCAGATAGAATGGTAGAGTGGTTAGAACGTCAGATAAAATGGTAGAGTGGTTAGAACGACAGATAGAATGGTAGAGTGGTTAGAACGTCAGATAGTATGGTAGAGTGATTAGAACGTCAGAAAGAATGATAGAGTGGTTAGAACGTCAGATAGAATGGTAGATTGGTTAGAACGTCGGATAGATTGGCAAAGTCGTTAGAACGTCGGATAGAATGGTAGAGTGGTTAGAACGTCGGATAGATTATTAGAGTGGTTAGAATGGTAGATAGAATGGTAGAGTGGTTAGAACGTCAGATAGAATGGTAGAGTGGTTAGAATGGTAGATAGTATTTTTAGAGTGGTTAGAATCGGCGAGTGGTTAGAACGTCAGATAGAATGGTAGAGTAGTTAGAATGGTAGAGTGGTTAGAGCGTCAGATAGAAAGGTAGAGTGGTTAGAACGTCAAATAGAATGGTATAGTTGTTAGAACGTCAGATAGAGTGGTAGAGTGGTTAGAACGTCGGATAGAATGGTAGAGTGGTTAGAACGTCAGATAGAATGGTAGAGTGGTTAGAATCGTAGATAGAATGGTAGAGTGGTTAACATGGGAGATAGAATGGTAGAGTGGTTTGAACGTCAGATAGAATGGTAGAGTGGTTAGAATGGTAGATAGAATGGTAAAGTGGTTAGGATGTCAGATAGAATGGTAGAGTGGTTAGAACGTCAGATAGAATGGGACAGTGGTTAGAACGTCAGATAGAATGGTAGAGTCGTTAGAACGTCGGATAGAATGGTAGAGTGATTTGGACGTCAGATAGAATGGTAGAGTGGTTAGAACGTCCGATAGAGTGGTAGTGTGGTTAGAATGTCAGTTAGAATGGTAGAGTGGTTAGAATATCAGTTAGAATGGTAGTGTGGTTATAATGTCAGTTAGAACGGTAGAGTTGTTAGAACGTCAGATAGAATGGTAGAGTGGTTAGAATGTCAGATAGAATGGTAATGTGGTTAGAATGTTAGTTAGAATGGTAGGGTGGTTAGAATGTCAGATATAATGGTAGAGTGGTTAGAACGTCAGATAAAATGGTAGTGTGTTTAGAACGTCAGATAAAATGGTAGAGTGGTTAGAAGGGCAGATAGAATGGTAGAGTGGTTAGAACGTCAGATAGAATGGTAGAGTGGTTAGAATGTCAGATAGAATGGTAGAGTGGTTAGAACGTCAGATAGAATGGTAGAGTGGTTAGAACGTCGGATATAATGGTAGAGTGGTCAGAACGTCTGATGGATTGGTAGAGTGGTTAGAATGGTAGATAGAATGGTAGAGTTGTTAGAATGGTAGAGTGGTTTGAACGTTAGATAGAGTGGTTAAAAAAAACAGATAGAATGTTTGAGTCGTTAGAACGTCAGATAGATTGGTAGAGTGGTTAGAACGTCAGATAGAATGGTATAGTCGTTAGAACGTCACATAGATTGGTAGAGTGCATGGAACATCAGATAGGATGGTAGAGTGGTTAGAACGTCAGATAGAATGGTAGAGTGGTTAGAACGTCAGATAGAATGGTAGAGTGGTTAGAATGTCTGATAGAATGGAGGAGTGGGAATAACGTCAGATAGAGTGGTAGAGTGGTTAGAACGTCAGATAGAATGGCAGAGTCGTTAGAACGTCAGATAGAACGTATAGTTGTTAGAACGTGAGATAGAATGGTAGGGTGGTTAGAACGTCGTCTAGAATGATAGAGCGGTTAGAATGGTAGATATAATGGTAGAGTGGTTAGAATGGTAGATAGAACGGTAGAGTGGTTAGAACGTCAGATAGTATGGTAGAGTGGTTAGAATGGTAGATAGAATGGTAGAGTGGTTAGAATGGTAGATAGAATGGTAGAGTGGTTAGAATGGTAGAGTGGTTAGAACGGCAGATAGAATGGTAGAGTGGTTAGAACGTCAAATAGAATGGTAGAGTCGTTAGAACGTCGGATAGAATGGTAGAGTGGTTAGAACGTCAGATAGAATGCTAGATCGGTTAGAACATCAGATATATTGGTAGAGTGTTTAGAACGTCAGATAGAATGGTATAGTGGTCAGAACGTCGGTAAGAATCATAGAGTGGTTAGAACGTCAGATAGAATGGTAGAGTGGTTAGAATGTCAGATAGTATGGTAAAGTGGTTAGAACGTCAAATAGAACGGTAGAGTGGTTAGAATGTCAGATAGAATGGTAGACTGATTAGACCGTCATATAGAATGGTAGAGTGGGTAGAATGTCAGACAGAATGGTAGAGTGGTTAGAATTTCATATAGAATGGTAGAGTGGTTAGAATGTCAGATAGAATGGTATAGGCGTTAGAACGTCACATAGATTGGTAGAGTGCATGGAACATCAGATAGAATGGTAGAGTGGTTAGAACGTCAGATAGAATGGTAGAGTGGTTAGAACGTCAGATAGAATGGTAGAGTGATTAGAATGTCTGATAGAAATGAGGAGTGGGAATAACGTCAGATAGAGTGGTAGAGTGGTTAGAACGTCAGATAGAATGGCAGAGTCGTTAGAACGTCAGATAGAACGTATAGTGGTTAGAACGTGAGATAGAATGGTAGGGTGGTTAGAACGTCGTCTAGAATGATAGAGCGGTGAGAATGGTAGATAGAATGTTAGAGTGGGTAGAATGGTAGATAGAATGGTAGAGTGGTTAGAACGTCAGATAGAATGGTAGTGTGGTTAGAATGTCATATAGAATGGTAGAGTGGTTAGAATGTCAGATAGAATGTTAGAGTGCATGGAACATCAGATAGAATGGTAGAGTGGTTAGAACGTAAATAGAATGGTATAGGCGTTAGAACGTCACATAGATTGGTAGAGTGCATGGAACATCAGATAGAATGGTAGGGTGGTTAGAACGTCGTCTAGAATGATAGAGCGGTTAGAATGGTAGATAGAATCGTAGAGTGGTTAGAATGGTAGATAGAATGGTAGAATATTTAGAATGGTAGAGTGGTTAGAACGGCAGATAGAATGGTAGAGTTGTTAGAACGTCAAATAGAATGGTAGAGTCGCTAGAACGTCGGATAGAATGGTAGAGTGGTTAGAACGTCGGATAGAATGGTAGAGTGTTTAGAACGTGAGATAGAATGGTAGAGTGGTCAGAACGTCAGATAGAATGGTAGAGTGGTTAGAACGTCAGATAGAATGGTAGATCGGTTAGAACATCGGATAGATTGGTAGAGTGTTTAGAACGTCAGATAGAATGGTATAGTGGTCAGAACGTCGGTAAGAATGATAGAGTGGTTAGAATGGTAGATAGAATGGTAGAGTGGTTAGAATGGTAGATAGAACGGTAGAGTGGTTAGAATGGTAGTGTGGTTAGAACGTCAGATAGAATGGTAGAGTGGTTAGTACGTAGGATAGAATGGTAGAGTGGTTAGAACGTCAGATAGAATGGTAGAGTGGTTAGAACGTCAGATAGAATGGTAGAGTGGTTAAAACGTCGGATAGAATGGTAGAGTCGTTAGTACGTCAGATAGAATGGTAGTGTGGTTAGACCGTCAGATAGAATGGTAAGGTGGTTAGAACGTCAGATAGAATGGTAGAGTGGTTAGAACGTCAGATAGAATGGTAGAGTGGTTAGAACGTCGGATAGATTGGCTGAGTCGTTAGAACGTCTCATAGAATGGTAGAGTGGTCAGAATGTCGGATAGAATAGTAGAGTGGTTAGAATGGTAGATAGAATGGTAGAGTGGTTAGAACGGTAGAGTGGTTTTAACGTCAGATAGAGTGGTTAAAAAAACAGATAGAATGGTAGAGTCGTTAGAACGTCAGATAGATTTGTAGAGTGGTTAGAACGTCAGATAGAATGGTACAGGCGTTAGAACGTCAGATAGATTGGTAGAGTGGTTGAAACGTCTGATAGAATGGTGGAGTGGGAGTAACGTCAGATAGAATGGTAGAGTGGTTATGACGTCAGAGAGAATGGTTGAGCGGTTAGAACTTCAGATAGAATGGTAGAGTGGTTAGAACGTCAGATAGAATGGTAGAGTAGTTAGAACGTCGGATAGAATGTTAGAGTGGTTAGAACGTCTGATAGAATGGTAGAGTGGTTAGAACGTCGGATAGAACGGTAGCGGTTAGAACGTTAGTTAGAATGGTAGAGAGGTTAGAACGTCTGATAGAATAGCAGTGTGGTTAGAACGTCACATATAATGGTAGAGTGGTTACAACGTCAGATAGAATGGTAGTGTGGTTAGTACGTCAGATAGAGTGGTTAAACAAACTAGATAGAATGGTAGAGTGGTTAGAACTTCGGATAGATTGGCAGAGTCGTTAGAACGTCGGATAGAATGGTAGAGTGGTTAGAAAGTCGGATAGAATGGTAGATAGAATGGTAGATAGAATGGTAGAGTTGTTAGAATGGTAGATAGAATGGTAGAGTGTTTAGAATGGTAGAGTGGTTAGAACGGCAGATAGAATGGTAGAGTGGTTAGAACGTCAAATAGAATGGTAGAGTCGTTAGAACGTCGGATAGAATGGTAGAGTGGTTAGAACGTCGGATAGAATGGTAGAGTGTTTAGAACGTGAGATAGAATGGTAGAGTGGTCAGAACGTCAGATAGAATGGTAGAGTGGTTAGAACGTCAGATAGAATGGTAGATCGGTTAGAACATCAGATAGATTGGTAGAGTGTTTAGAACGTCAGATAGAATGGTATAGTGGTCAGAACGTCGGTAAGAATGATAGAGTGGTTAGAATGGTAGATAGAACGGTAGAGTGGTTAGAATGGTAGTGTGGTTAGAACGTCAGATAGAATGGTAGAGTGGTTAGTACGTAGGATAGAATGGTAGAGTGGTTAGAACGTCAGATAGAATGGTAGAGTGGTTAAAACGTCGGATAGAATGGTAGAGTCGTTAGTACGTCAGATAGAATGGTAGTGTGGTTAGACCGTCAGATAGAATGGTAAGGTGGTTAGAACGTCAGATAGAATGGTAGAGTGGTTAGAACGTCAGATAGAATGGTAGAGTGGTTAGAACGTCGGATAGATTGGCTGAGTCGTTAGAACGTCTTATAGAATGGTAGAGTGGTTAGAATGTCGGATAGAATAGTAGAGTGGTTAGAATGGTAGATAGAATGGTAGAGTGGTTAGAACGGTAGAGTGGTTTTAACGTCAGATAGAGTGGTTAAAAAAACAGATAGAATGGTAGAGTCGTTAGAACGTCAGATAGATTTGTAGAGTGGTTAGAACGTCAGATAGAATGGTACAGGCGTTAGAACGTCAGATAGATTGGTAGAGTGGTTGAAACGTCTGATAGAATGGTGGAGTGGGAGTAACGTCAGATAGAATGGTAGAGTGGTTATGACGTCAGATAGAATGGTTGAGCGGTTAGAACGTCGGATAGAATGTTAGAGTGGTTAGAACGTCTGATAGAATGGTAGAGTGGTTAGAACGTCGGATAGAATGGTAGTGGTTAGAACGTTAGTTAGAATGGTAGAGAGGTTAGAATGTCTGATAGAATAGCAGTGTGGTTAGAACGTCACATATAATGGTAGAGTGGTTACAACGTCAGATAGAATGGTAGTGTGGTTAGTACGTCAGATAGAGTGGTTAAACAAACTAGATAGAATGGTAGAGTGGTTAGAACTTCGGATAGATTGGCAGAGTCGTTAGAACGTCGGATAGAATGGTAGAGTGTTTAGAAAGTCGGATAGAATGGTAGATAGAATGGTAGATAGAATGGTAGAGTTGTTAGAATGGTAGAGTGGTTAGAACGTCGGATATAATGGTAGAGTGGTCATAACGTCTGATAGAATGGTAGAGTGGTTAGAACGTCAGATAGAATGGTAGAGTGGTTAGAACGTCAGATAGAATGGTAGAGTGGTTAGAACGTCAGATAGAATGGTAGAGTAGTTAGAACGTCGGATAAAATGTTAGAGTGGTTAGAACGTCGGATAGAATGGTAGAGTGGTTAGAACGTCTGATAGAATGGTAGAGTGGTTAGAACGTCGGATAGAATGGTAGTGGTTAGAACGTCAGATAAAATGGTAGAGTGGTTAGAATGGTAGAGTGGTTAGAACGTCAAATTTAATGGTAGAGTGGTTAAAACGTCGGATAGAATGGTGGAGTTGTTAGTACGTCAGATAAAGTGGTTAAACAAACTAGATAGAATGGTAGAGTGGTTAAAAAACCCAGATAGAATAGTAGTGTCGTTAGAACGTCAGATAGATTGGTAGAGTGGTTAGAACGTCAGATAGAATGGTAGATGCGTTAGAACGTCAGATAGATTGGTAGAGTGGTTGGAACGTCAGATAGAAAAAAAAGAGTGGTTAGAACGTCGGCTAGAATGGTAGAGTGGTTAGAACGTCGGATAGAATGGTAGAGTGGTTAGAACGTCAGATAGAATGGTAGAGTGGTCTGAACGTCAGATAAAATGGTAGAGTGGTTAGAACGTCATATATAATGGTAGAGTGGTTAGAATGGCAGATAGAATGGTAGAGTGGTTAGAACGTCAGATAGAATGGTAGAGTGGTTAGAACGTCAGATAGAATGGTAGAGTGGTTAGAACGTCGGATATAATGGTAGAGTGGTCAGAACGTCTTATAGAATGGTAGTATGATTAGAACGTCAGAAAGAATGATAGAGTGGTTAGAACGTCAGATAGAATAGTAGAGTGGTTAGAACGCGAGATAGAATGGTAGAGTGGTTAGAACGTCAGATAGAATGGTAGAGTGGTTATAATGGTTGATGGAATGGGAGCGTCGTTAGAATGGTAGATAGCATTGTAGAGTGGTTATAATGGTGGAGTGGTTAGAACTTCAGATAGAATGGTAGATTGGTAAGGACCTCAGATAGAATGGTAGAGTAGTTAGGACGTCAGATAGAATGGTAGAGTGGTTACAACGTCAGATAGAATGGTAGAGTAGTTAGGACGTCGGATAGATTGTTAGAGTGGTAGAACATAGGATAGAATGTTAGAGTGGTTAGAACGTCTGATAGAATGTTAGAGTAGTTAGAACGTCGGATAGAATGGTTGAGTGGTTAGAATGTCGGATAGAATTGTAGAAAGGTTAGAAAGTCTGATAGAATGGTAGAGTAGTTAGAACGTCAGATAGAATGGTAGAGTGGTTAGACCGTCAGATAGAATGGTATGGTAGTTAGAACGTCAGATAGAATGGTAGAGTGGTTAGAACGTCAGATAGAATGGTAGAGTGGTTTGAATGTCAGATAGGATGGTAGAGTGGATAGAACGTCAGGTAGAATGGTAGAGTGGTTAGAACGTCAGATAGAATGGTAGAGTGGTTAGAATGGTAGTGTGGTTAAAAAACCCAAGTAGAATGGTAGAGTGGTTAGAACGTCGGATAGATTGGCAGAGTCGTTAGAACGTCGGATAGAATGGTAGAGTGGTTAGAACGTCGGATAGATTGGTTGAGTTGTTAGAATGGTAGATAGAATGGTAGAGTGGTTTGAATGGTAGATAGAATGGTAGATAGTTAGAATGGTAGAGTGGTTTGAACGTTAGATAGAGTGGTTAAAAAAAACAGATAGAATGTTAGAGTCGTTAGAACGTCAGATAGATTGGTAGAGTGGTTAGAACTTCAGATAGAATGGTATAGGCGTTAGAACGTGAGATAGATTGGTAGAGTGCATGGAACATCAGATAGAATGGTAGAGTGGTTAGAACGTCAGATAGAATGGTAGAGTGGTTAGAACGTCAGACAGAATGGTAGAGTGGTTAGAATGTCTGATAGAATGGAGGAGTGGGATTAACGTGAGATAGAGTGGTAGAGTGGTTAGAACGTCAGATAGAATGGCAGAGTCGTTAGAACGTCAGATAGATTCGTAAAGTGGTTAGAACGTGAGATAGAATCGTAGGGTGGTTAGAACGTCGTCTAGAATGGTTGAGTGGTTAGAACGTATGATAGAATGATAGAGCGGTTAGAATGGGAGATAGAATGGTAGAGGGGTTAGAATGGTAGATAGAACGGTAGAGTGCTTAGAACGTCAGATAGTATGGTAGAGTGGTTAGAATGGTAGATAGAATGGTAGAGTGGTTAGAATGGTAGATAGAATGGTAGAGTGGTTAGAATGGTAGAGTGGTTAGAACGTCAGATAGAATGGTAGAGTAGATAGAGTGGTAGAGTGGTTAGAACGTCGGATAGAATGGTAGAGTTGTTAGAATGGTAGAGTGGTTAGAACGTCCAATAGAATGATAGAGTGGTTGAACGTCAGATAGAATGGTAGAGTGGTTAGAACGTCAGATAGAATGGTAGAGTGGTTAGAATTGTAGATAGAATGGTAGAGTGGTTAACATGGGAGATAGAATGGTAGAGTGGTTTGAACGTCAGATAGAATGGTAGAGTGGTTAGAACGTGAGATAGAATGGTAGGGTGGTTAGAACGTCAGATAGAATGGTAGAGTGGGTAGAACGTGAGATGGAATGGTAGAGGTGCTTAGAACGTCAGATAGAATGGTAGAGTGGTTACAACGTCAGATAGAATGGTAGAGTGGTAGAACATAGGATAGAATGTTAGAGTGGTTAGAACGTCTGATAGAATGTTAGAGTAGTTAGAACGTCGGATAGAATGGTTGAGTTGTTAGAATGTCACATAGAATGGTAGAGAGGTTAGAAAGTCTGATAGAATGGTACAGTGGTTAGAACGTCAGATAGAATGGTAGAGGGGTTAGACCGTCAGATAGAATGGTAAGGTGGTTAGAACGTCAGATAGAATGGTAGAGTGGTTAGAACGTCAGATAGAATGGTAGAGTGGTTAGAAGGTCAGATAGGATGGTAGAGTGGATAGAACGTCAGGTAGAATGGTAGAGTGGTTAGAATGTCAAATAGAATGGTAGAGTGGTTAGAATGGTAGTGTAGTTAAAAAACCCAGATAGAATGGTAGAGTGGTTAGAACGTCGGATAGATTGGCAGAGTCGTTAGAACGTCGGATAGAATGGTAGAGTGGTTAGAACGTCGGATAGATCGGTAGAGTGGTTAGAATTGCATATAGAATGGTAGAGTGGTTAGAATGGTAGATAGAATGGTAGATGGTTAGAATGGTAGAATGGTTTGAACGTTAGATAGAGTGGTTAAAAAAAACAGATAGAATGTTAGAGTCGTTAGAACGTCAGATAGATTGGTAGAGTGGTTAGAACGTCAGATAGAATGGTATAGGCGTTAGAACGTCAGATAGATTGGTAGAGTGCATGGAACATCAGATAGAATGGTAGAGTGGTTAGAACGTCAGATAGAATGGTAGAGTGGTTAGAACGTCAGATAGAATGGTAGAGTGGTTAGAATGTCTGATAGAATGGAGGAGTGGGAATAACGTCAGATAGACTGGTAGAGTGGTTAGAAGGTCAGATAGAATGGCAGAGTCGTTAGAACGTCAGATAGATTCGTATAGTGGTTAGAACGTGAGATAGAATGGTAGGGTGGTTAGAACGTCGTCTAGAATGGTAGAGTGGTTAGAACGTCGGATAGAATGATAGAGCGGTTAGAATGGTAGATAGAATGGTAGAGTGGTTAGAATGGTAGATTGAATGGTAGAGTGGTTAGAACGTCAGATAGAATGGTAGAGTGGTTAGAATGGTAGATAGAATGGTAGAGTGGTTAGAATGGTAGATAGAATGGTAGCGTGGTTAGAATGGTAGATAGAATGGTAGAGTGGTTAGAATGGTAGAGTGGTTAGAACGTCAGATAGAATGGTAGAGTAGTTAAAATGGTAGAGTGGTTAGAACGTCAGATAGAATGGTAGAGTGATTAGAACGTCAAATAGAATGGTAGCGTCGTTAGAACGTCAGATAGAGTGGTAGAGTGGTTAGAACGTCGGATAGAATGGTAGAGTGGGTAGAACGTCAAATAGAATGATAGAGTGGTTTGAACGTCAGATAGAATGGTAGAGTGGTTAGAACGTCAGATAGAATGGTAGAGTGGTTAGAATGGTAGATAGAATGGTAGAGTAGTTAGCATGGGAGATAGAATGGTAGAGTGATTTGAACGTTAGATAGAATGGTAGAGTGGTTAGAATGTTAGATAGAATGGTAGAGTGGTTAGGATGTCAGATAGAATGGTAGAGTGGTCAGAACGTCAGATAGAGTGGTAGTGTGGTTAGAATGTCAGTTAGAATGGTAGAGTGGTTAGAATATCTGTTAGAATGGTAGAGTGGTTATAATGTCAGTTAGAACGGTAGTGTTGTTAGAACGTCAGATAGAATGGTAGATTGGTTAGAATGTCAGATAGAATGGTAGTGTGGTTAGAATGTTAGTTAGAATGGTAGAGTGGTTAGAACGTCAGATAGAATGGTAGAGTGGTTAGAATGTCAGATAGAATGGTAGAGTGGTTTGAACGTCAGATAGAATGGTACAGTGGTTTGAACGTCAAATAGAATGGTAGAGTGGTTAGAATGTCAGATAGAATGGTAAAGTGGTTAGAACGTCAAATAGAACGGTAGAGTGGTTAGAATGTCAGATGGAATGGTAGACTGGTTAGACCGTCATATAGAATGGTAGAGTGGTTAGAATGTCAGATAGAATGGTAGAGTGGTTAGAATGTCATATAGAATGGTAGAGTGGTTAGAATGTCAGACAGAATGGTAGAGTGGTTAGAACGTCAGATAGAATGGTAGACTGGTTAGAACGTCAGATAGAATGGTAGAGTGGTTAGAACGTCGAATAGAATGGTAGTGTTGTTAGAATGTCAGATAGAATGGTAGAGTGGTTAGAACGTCAGATAGAATGGTAGAGTGGTTAGAACGTCAGATAGAATGGTAGAGTGGTTAGAATGTCATATAGAATGTTTTGTGGTATTTGTTCCATCTTTCTGCTCTTGGAGTTCAAATCCCGCCGAGGTCAACTTTTTCTTTCATCCTTTCGAGGTCGATAAAAAAGTACAGGTCAAGTACTGGGGTCAATTCTTCCTCTATATCTCTTCCCCACTTCCTCTCTGTCGTTCTTTCTATCCTTCTCTGGAAGAAATCTGATATGTTCAGACCTTGAGAGATTTGGACTCCGCTAGGGTGAAAAACAAAAGCCAAAGTAACGCAGTTTGCAAATACTGTGGCCCTGGATCTCCATCAGCAGTTAAGGGACCTAAAAAGAAATATTATGCAAAGTTTCTTGGTTAGAGGTAGAATTAGTTACTACTTCACTCACAGATTCACACATATATAATTCAGCGGTCAGGAAAGTTGGGCCTCGAGCCAGGAACCTTTTAAACAACCCCCGTATTTAATTCAAGGCTGTGAACATCTAATCATATAAATTCTTCTTCTTCTTCTTCTTCTTCTTCTTCTTCTTCTTCTTCTTCTTCTTCTTCTTCTTCTTCTTCTTCTTCTTCTTCTTCTTCTTCTTCTTCTTCTTCTTCTTCTTCTTCTTCTTCTTCTTCTTGACATGGATGTGTGAGTAGAGTCCTCACACACTCCTTCCAGTGGGTCTATAAATTATTCACAAATTAAAATTTGACAATTAAAATTAAAATTTCATATTTTAATTTTAATTTAAAAAATCATCACCATCATCATTATCATTATTATTATTATCACCTCAGCACCAGTACCACCACATCATCATCATCACCACTGTGTCATCACCATGATCATTATAATTACCATTACCACCATCATCATCATCAACACCACCACCATTACCACCACCAGTGTATACATATCATATATATATAACTAGCTGGATTAACCGGTGTTGCCTAGGTTACTGCTGTTCTTATTCAGATTAGCAATCAATAAATAAGATACGTTTTTTTCTCATAATTATTTCAAAATATCTATATTTTATTTTTTTTAAATATCAAAATTGTAATGATAATAGAATTTAGAAATGAAAATTTGCCAATCTTGTAACACCTTAGGGTAAACAATATTCATTGTGTAATTTTTTGTTGGTGTCCAAATGAATAAATTGTGGCTACACACTCACATACACTAACATACACTAAGACAGACACACACAGACATACATTCACGCAGACACACGCATAGCTTTTCTGCTCATTCTTTTGTCAGTCGCTACATATGTATATGTATGTGTAGATGTGTGTGTGTTTAATAACGTACCTAATGAACGCACACACACACATACATATTCATATACAAAATGTGATGTCGTTGAATTGTTTTCTATTGTTTTAATCCAGATGAAAATAAAAATTCACACACTCACACATACACATACACTCACATACACATATACTCACAAATACATACACTAACACACACATACATACTCTCACACAAACACATACCCGCTCACACACATACACTCACACACACATACACTCACACACACATACACACTCACATACACTCACGCACACCTGTCTGTCATCACATGTAGATGTGCGTGTGTGTATGTTTCATTGTCTGTGTGAAGATAATGTGTATGCAACTTACTAAAGCTATATCTATGTATAGATATGTGTTTGTGTTTAATTCTCTGAGGCCTAACGTTAAAATAAAACTTATCACACATACACTCACACACACATACACTCACACATACATACACATACACTCACACATACACTCACACACATACAGTCTCACAGACATACATTCACGCACACCTATTACTTGTGTAGATGTATGTGTGTAGGTGTGTTTGTGTGTTTAATTCTCTTAGGCCTAACGTACGTAACGAACGCGCAAACACAAACACACTCACAGATACATACACACTCATATACAAAATGTGACGTGGTGGTGGTTTACTATAGTTCACTATAGAAATGATATTTTAGATTAAATGTTATATTGTTTTAATCCGAATGAAAATAAAAATTTACACACATTAAAAAATATGTGTATATATATGTAATATATATACACATTATATATTACCTATATATATATATATATATATATATATATATATATATATATATATATATATATATGTGTCATATATAATATATATGTAATATATACAGAAAAATTATATTGATGCGGAATAACGAGAGCGAAAGAGCGAGTGTGATATATATATATATATATATATATATATATATATATATATATATATATATATATATAGAGAGAGAGAGAGAGAGAGGGGGAGAGAGGCTAAGTTAGATATGAACAGAAAACTAAAACTCATCGTCCGACATTTTATTGAGCAAAAAGAGAGTGTAAGATACAGAACGTTTTAGTTGTAATATGAGGATTAAAGTAGATTAACATATAGATCTAACTCGAGATAATCCTATTGCCTTCGGATCACAGATTAGCATTAGACGCGGCCGAAAGATGCGATTTTTGTAAAAAACAAAAAAAACAAAACAAATAAAGCAAAAAAAAAATTATCACAACGAGTACATAGGAACTTGATATGTGGAGTGGTGGAAAGTATAAATGGTGGTGTTGGTGGTGATGTTGGTGTTGTGGTGTTGTTGTGGTGGTGTGGTGGTGTTGTGGTGGTGTTGTGGTGGTGTGGTAGTGTTTTGGTGCTGTGGTGGTGTGGTGGTGTGGTGGTGTGGTGGTGTGGTGGTGGTGTTGTAGTAGTGTTGTGGTGGTGTGGTGGTGTTTTGGTGGCGGTGTGGTGTGGTGGTTGTGGTGGTGTTGTGGTGGTGTGGTGGCGGTGTTGTGGTGGTGGTGTTGTGGTGGTGGTATGGTGGTGTTGTGGTGGTGTGGTGGTGCTGTGGTGTTGTGGTGGTGTTGTGGTGGTGTGGTGGTGTTGTGGTGGTGTGGTGGTGTTGTGGTGTTGTGGTGGTGTGGTGGTGTGGTGGTGGTGTGGTGGTGTGGTGGTGGTGTTGTGGTTGTTTGTGGTGGTGTGGTGGTGTTTTTTGGTGGCGGTGTGGTGGTGTTGTGGTGGTGTGGTGGTGTTGTGGTGGTGTGGTGGTGTTGTGGTGGTGTGGTGGTGTGGTGGTGTGGTGATGGTGTGGTGGTGTGGTTTTGTTTTGGTGGTGGTGTGGTGGTGTGGCGGTGGTGTGGTGGTGTTGTGGTGGTGTTGTGGTGGTGTTGTGGTGGTGTGGTGGTGGTGGTGTTGTGGTGGTGTTGTGGTGGTGTGGTGGAGGTGGTGTTGTGGTGGTGTTGTGGTGGTGTTGTTGTGGTGTTGTGGTGGTGGTGTTGTGGTGGTGTGGTGGGGTGTTGTGGTGGTGGTGTGGTGGTGGTGTTGTGGTGGTGATGGGGTTGGTGTTGGTGTTGATTTTGATGTTGGTCATTGTAGTTGTGATGGTGGTGGTTGTTGTAGTGGTGGTGGTGGTGATGTTTGTAGTGGTGGTGGTGGTTGTTGTTGTGGTGGTGGTGGTTGAAGTGGTGGTGGTGGTGGTGGTTGTAGTGGTGGTGGTGGTTGAAGTGGTGGTGGTGGTTGTACTGGTGGTGGTGGTGGTGGTTGTTGTAGTGGTGGTGGTGGTGGTTGTTGTAGTGCTGGTGGTGGTTGTTGTAGTGGTGGTGGTGGTGGTTGTTGTAGTGGTGGTGGTGAGAGGGGGAGGTCGTGGTCAAAAAAAGTACCAGTCTC
>OZ024757.1:3884658-3887158 GCA_964016885.1 Eledone cirrhosa | reverse complement strand
AATACCAGACAGATACGACCATTCCACAAGGTAAATGAGAACCTTACGTATATTGACTTTAACTCTAACCACCCACTCTCCATGATCAAATCAGTTCTCCGGAGTATTTCTCTTAGAATCTCTCGCCTATCGTCTAACTCTGATATTTTTAGTGAACATGCTGAATACTACAATAATGCATTAAGGAATGCTGACCACCGGGATACAATAGAATACATCGATAGTAATTTCCACAACACACATAGCTCTACACGTAATCAAGGTATGCGTAACCGGGGGACTAAAACACAAGCACACACACACGGTACTACCAGACATACTAATAATAGAAGATCACCACCAAATAAATCACGTTGTAGAAAGTATATCTGGTATAATCCTATTTTTAATGCCTCGATTAGTACTAAACTATCTCTTTCATTCTTTAAATTAATCAATAAACACTTCCCTAGTTCCCATAAGTACAGCAAAATTCTGAACTCTAAAACTATTAGACTATCATACTCCACGGCACCAAGCCTTGAAGCATACATAAAAAAACTTAACTTAAGGCAATTAAACAACTCTACAAAACAAAACATTTTAGTAACAGATGGGCAGAACGCAATACCTGCCTCCCAACCACTAAATGGGAGACGGGTATTGCACAACCCACCTGTACCGCTATCACAACCTATCCATGGTATACCCGCTACCCACAACAAAGAATGTAACTGCCATCTACCTGAAAGATGTCCATTGCAGAATGAATGCCTAAGGTCCAACATTGTTTACCAATGCACGGTTGAATCGAACGACCAGAAATGGTATTATATCGGATCTACCACCACATCGTTTAAATCTCGCTGGTACCGTCATCGATTCTCGATCAAACACCCGAATCACCGTTTTGTGACCACGCTCGCCAACAAGACCTGGCAACTCCGTGAACACAACCAACAGTTCACCTTAAAATGGGATATACTTTCCAGCGCAAATGCATATCGGAGTGGATTGAAGTAGGTTATGTAACCTTGAGCTATTTTACATACTAAAATCCCAAAACAAACTACTTAACGATAGAATTGAAC
The DNA here is from genome assembly GCA_964016885.1 of Eledone cirrhosa. Lineage (NCBI taxonomy): Eukaryota > Metazoa > Mollusca > Cephalopoda > Octopoda > Eledonidae > Eledone > Eledone cirrhosa. The sequence continues at coordinate 3,886,088 of OZ024757.1, read as the reverse complement.
GATCATTATACTGCAACCACAAACTAAAAGCTAAATTCTCTCACTATAAAATAACTTAACATTCGAACCCGTAACTACAACACCACTTTCTAGCTAACAACCTTCTCTTCCCCCCACACTACAAGACAATACACTGCTTATCACTATACATGGTAACTCAGTACAATTCCTAGATTACTACTACAAAACCAAAAGGTCACTCACTACACATACTTTATCTGTCCCCTCTCTACCTATATGTCTCTCTCTACATCCATTACACTCTCTCTCTCTCACCTTTGACCTACCTCCCTCTCAACATCTATGAACCTGCCCTCTGGGGCAATAAATAATTCCGACCTCAACTATCTACGCATCTCTCCAAAAGTAACTAATAAAACCCCTACCTTAACATTTTGATTAAGATATCTACTAGCCACTCTCTCCTACTTCTCCAACCCCTGCATATCTTTCCTTCTCTCTCCTTCTTCCATACTTTTCTCTCTTCCTGTTCCACTCTATCTTCCCCAACAACCCCACTTAAGAGTTTTTACATTGTACATTTACCATTCTGCTCTGAGGAAACAGTGGTCACAGCATTGGATATTCGAGTTCTGCAAATACTTGTGAATTTGCACGTAGCGGAACTAGGCTGCAGTACCACCGTGGAAACACTTGTAAGCACACGGAATAAATTACCTTTTTATGATGTCTACCTGTTATTATTCATTCTTTATATACACTCCGGAATACTGAAGGATCAGGAACTAAGTTTCTTGAACAATTCTTCCATAACTCGTAGAGTAACCTCTTACCGTACGTCAACTATATCCAGTGTAGTAATTAACCATCACTACATCTTGGATAATCCTATACCTAATATATATATATATATATAAATATATATATATATATATATATATGCCCAACACACTATATCAGACATAGCGTTTGGCGCCCTTGATGTCTTAGCGGCAATAAACGAAATTAAACACAATTCAGCAGTGGGCCCGACAGGTTCCCTGCTGGTGTCCTGAAGGTGTGTCGACACCATCTTGCATCTCCTCTTGCTAATCTGTGGAGGAACTCACGGGACACTGGCTATATTCCTGAAAACTTTCTGTCCCAGTCCCAGTCTTCAAAAAGGGAAATAAGTCCCTTGCAGTGTACTACCGTCCGATCTCACTCACCTCTCATATTATCAAGGTATTTGAGAGGGTGGTGAGATCACGAATAACCCACTTTCTTGAAAGCAACGGCCTGCTGAACTCCAACCAACATGGGTTCCGTAATGGAAGGGACAGCCTAACGCAGCTCCTGCATCACTTTGACGATGATTTGAGAGCCTTGGGAGAGGGCTCCAACACTGATGTCATCTACCTTGATTTCAGCAAGGCCTTCGACAGGGTTGATCATAAGATTCTACTGAAAAAAGTATCCAATGTTGGTGT
>OZ024757.1:3869658-3874658 GCA_964016885.1 Eledone cirrhosa | reverse complement strand
CGTGACAATGGACTCGGTGGTCAACCGGATTGGTCCCACCCTCGACAGTAGTCGTTCCACATAGCCCCACAGGTCAGCAATGCCTGGGCAGTGTACGAATGCGTGCGCAACGGTTTCGTCATCATGCACGCATCTCGGACAGATCTTATTCAAAGGATCTCTACCCAGGCCCCCATGCCTGTGGAGCTTGTCTCGAACGGGTAGAGCCCCTCGGTAGCACTGCCAAGCCAGGGACTTTTGGAAGTTGTCCATCGGTCCAGGGCCAAACGTCCTACCGAACAGACTGGCCAGTTCATCTTCCTCCATGCCTAGAGCTTCTCCGAGAGCATCGTCGCACCTGCTGCGTACCAACCCTCTATAGAATGTCGAGGTGGAGTCTCCACTGATTGCCGGGTCCGCTTTCCAGAGGGCCGTGAGCGCCTGGGCACATTCAATGTGCCAGTCGCCCACTTTTCTCGGTCTTTGCTTGACCCAGGATTGCAGCTCGGTGAGCGAGACGAGTCTGGGAAAGGCTCGCCTCACAAACGGGGCCCACACCGGTTGACCGGTGAGGAATACCTGGAGGTGCCGTAGCCTTAATGCGTGTTTACGCATCTGTAGCCACGGCATCCCCAGCCCTCCTTTCGAAGGGTGTTGACAGCAGATGGATCTCCTCACCAAAGGGGTCCGCTTGTTCCAAAGAAATTGGAACAGCGCGCACTCCATTTTGGCGAGTCTTTTCACTGGGCAAGGCACGACGGTCAAGCGGTAGTAGATGACGGATGCTATATAAGCGTTCGCCACCTCCGCTCGACCTTTCAGGGATAGTTTGCACTGGGCCCACTTTTGGGTGAGTGCAAACACCCTGGCCGTTACCTCGTTCCAGTTTTCTCCACCTGGAGGTCTGGTCCGAACCAGACCCCAAGCAGCTTCACCGGGCCCTCCGTCCAGCGTCCGACGACGTCGTTGGAGGGCATCGGTTTGCCTCTCCATGTTCCGAGTTACAAACCGACGGACTTGTCCCGGTTCAGCTTGGCTCCTGTAAACCTTTCATATTCCTCCAGTAAGGTGCCGATCTCACCGATTTGCGAGGTTCTCGACACCATTACTGTCACGTCATCGGCGTAGGCCGACGCCGCTTTCTGCAATCCCGGTTCCAAAAAGATGCCCTGCAACCGCTCCAACTTCCTCAGTAGTGGCTCAAGAGCCAGCACATACAGAAGGGAGGAGAGAGGGCATCCCTGTCGGATGGATCGCATGATTTGGAACGGCTCCGAGAGGTGGCCGTTCACCTTGACCCTTGAGCAGACGTTGCTGCTGTGCATCGCAGCAGTCCAACCCCTGAAAACGGGTCCGAAGCCTGCCGCCGCGAGCACCGCATCCAGGTAACGATGGTCAACCCTATCGAAAGCTTTAGATTGATCCAAGTTGATCAGGGCCCCACCAAAGCCGGGTTCATTCCCTACCCTCTCTATGATGTATCGCATAAGGTGGAGATTGTCGTGAATGGACCTGGACGGGATTGCGCATGTCTGCGCTTCTCCCACCAGGTTTCCGACGACAAGCGCCAACCTCTTCGCTAACAACTTGGCCAAAATCTTTAACTCTGCATTTAGCAGAGTTATGGGCCTGAAGTTACTTATGTCATCCCCCTTGTTCTCATCCTTCCTCACCAGCGTAACTACGCCCTTGGTCACAGAACTGGGAATTCTCCCGTTCTGCTGCCAGTTGCAGTAGACCGCTTCGAGGATATCGGAGAACAATTCCGGCATCGCTACATATAGCTCGTATGGTAGACCATCGAGACCCGGGGATTTGCGTTTGCCGCATTGGCTCAGCGCCGCCCCTATCTCAGCAGCTGAAATCGGCTTTTCGCAGGACTTCGCCTCCGCGTCCGAGAGGCGCGGCAGACCATCGAGGTATGGATTGAAATCCATAGTCTTACCCGGCGCGCCGCCCCTCTCGAACAGTCGTGCAAAGTGCCGCTGAAAGGCCGCACACATCTGCCCAGGTTCAAGGATCACACGCCCATCCTGGTCCTTCAAAGACCGAATCGTGGACTTGTTCCCACTTTTTGCCTCTGTCACTCGGGCCCAGCTCACAGCTTTGGCTCCCTCATTACCCAGAGCACGTATTTTACTCCTGACAACGCAGCCTTCATGCTTCACCTCAAAGAACTGGTCTAAGGCCATTCTTGATGCCAGCAGGCCGGCTACATTGCCACTCCTAATCGCCTCTTCTACTCTATCTACTAATTCCCTTTCCGTCTTGTTCCTATCCCTTGCTAATTCCTGACTAAAACCTATCGATTCTATTCTAATTGCTCTCTTAAGAGAGCTCCATCACCTGTTGTTGACAATTGCCCCTGTCAAACTCTGCTTAACTAACGTGCTAATCCGTTTACTGTAAGCTTTTACTGTAAAGCCTTTACTGTGAAAATACAATAGTATATATAGAGTAATGTAAATGTTATGTGAGATATTATATGAGGTAAAGCCTTTACTGTGAAAATACAATAGTATATATAGAGCAATGTAAATGTTATGTGAGATATTATGTGAGGTAAAGCCCTTACTGTGAAAATACAATAGTATATATAGAGTAATGTAAATGTTATGTGAGGTAAAGCCTTTACTGTGAAAATACAATAGTATATATAGAGTAATGTAAATGTTATGTGAGATATTATGTGAGGTAAAGCCCTTACTGTGAAAATACAATAGTATATATAGAGTAATGTAAATGTTATGTGAGATATTATGAGGTAAAGCCCTTACTGTGAAAATACAATAGTATATATAGAGTAATGTAAATGTTATGTGAGGTAAAGCCTTTACTGTGAAAATACAATAGTATATATAGAGTAATGTAAATGTTATGTGAGATATTATGTGAGGTAAAGCCCTTACTGTGAAAATACAATAGTATATATAGAGTAATGTAAATGCTATGTGAGATATTATGTCAGGTAAAGCCTTTACTGTGAAAATACAATAGTATATATAGAGTAACATAAATGTTATGTGAGATATTATGTGAGGTAAAGCCTTTACTCTGAAAATACAATAGTATATATAGAGTAATGTAAATATTAAGTGAGATATTATATGAGGTAACCCCTTACTGTGAAAATGCAATAGTATATATAGAGTAATGTAAATGTTATGTGAGGTAAAGATTTTACTGTGAAAATACAATAGTATATATAGAGTAATGTAAATGTTATGTGAGATATAATGTGAGGTAAAGCCTTTACTGTGAACATACAGTAGTATATATGGAGTAATGTAAATGTTATGTGAGATATAATGTGAGGTAAAGCCTTTACTGTGAAAATGCAATAGAATATATAGAGTAATGTAAATGTTATGTGAGATATTATGTGAGGTAAAGCCTTTACTGTGAAAATTTCAATAGTATATTTAGAGTAATGTAAATGTTATGTGAGATATTATGTGAGGTAAAGCCTTTACTGTGAAAATACAATAGTATATATTGAGTAATGTAAATGTTATGTTAGATATTATGTGTGGTAAAGCCTTTACTGTGAAAATACAATAGTATATATAGAGTAATGTAAATGTTATGTGAAATAGTATGTGTAGGTTAAGACTTTACTGTTAAAATAATATAGTATATATAATGTAGTGTAAAATATTATGCGAGCTATTATGTGAGGTAAAGACTTTACTCTGAAAATACAATAGTATATATAGAGTAATGTAAATGTTATGTGAGATATTATGTGAAGTAAAGCCTTTACTGTGAAAATACAATAGTATATATAGAATAATGTAAATGTTATGAGATATTATGTGAGGTAAAGCCTTTACTGTGAAAATACAATAATATATATAGAGTAATGTAAATGTTATGTGAGATATTATGTGAGGTAAAGCCTTTACTGTGAAAATACAATAGTATATATAGAGTAATGTAAATGTTATGTGAGATATTATTCGAGGTAAAGTCTTTGCTGTGAAAATACAATAGTATATATAGAGTAATGTTATGTGGGATATAATGCGAGATAAACCCTTTACTGTGAAAATACAATAGTATATATAGTGTAATGTGAATGCTATGTGAGATATTATGTGAGGTAAAGCCTTTCCTGTGAACATACAATAGTATATAAAGAGTAATGTAAATGTTATGTGAGATATTATGTGAGGTAAAGTCTTTACTGTGAAAATACAATAGCATATATAGAGTAATGTAAATGTTATGTGAGATATTATGTGAGGTAAAGACTTTACTGTGAAAATACGACAATATATATATAGTAATGTAAATGGTATGTGAGATACTATGTGAGGTAAACAGGGTGACACAGGGTGACACGAATTGTGACACAATGTGAGACAATGTGGTACAATGTGACACGAATTGTGACACAGTGTAACACGAATTGTGGCACAATGTGACACGAATGTTCAGGCAATTTGAGACGAATTGTGACTCAATGTGATAGGAATTCTGACACAGTGTGACAGTAATTGTGACACCGTGTAACATGAATTGTGACACAGGGTGACACGAATTGTGTCGCAGTGTAACATGAATTGTGAAACCGTGTGACACAACGTGACACGAATTGTGACACAATGTGACACGTTGTGGTACAATGTGACACGAATTGTGATACATTGTAACACGAATTGTGGCACCGTGTGACACGAATTGTGACACCGTATTACACGAATTGTAGCATAGTATGACACAAATTGTGATAAGAATGGCGACACAATATTTCACATATTGTGTTACGATGTGACACAACGGGAGTCACATTGTGTGGTGCAATGTGACCCAACATGTGACACAACATGTGACCAAGTCTGTTTGTTTCAGAGATCTTCTGCGCAAATTCTGTAAACCGTTTACACAAACAATGTGTTTCACCCAAAGGTGCTTCGAAGTAAAACACACTCAATGGTGCCACCTGGCACAACACACCCAAGGTCCCACGTGGTAAAACACCCCAAGGTGTCGCAGGGTAGCATTAAACCCGGAGCCAT
>OZ024757.1:3859658-3862158 GCA_964016885.1 Eledone cirrhosa | reverse complement strand
AGAGTGTAAGGTTACTTGATAGAGTGTGTAAGGTTACTTGATAGAGTGTGTAAGGTTACTTGATAGAGTGTGTAAGGTTACTCGATAGAGTGTGTAAGGTTACTCGATAGAGTGTGTAAGGTTACTTGATAGAGTGTGTAAGGTTACTCGATGGAGTGTGTAAGGTTACTTGATAGAGTGTGTAAGGTTACTCGATAGAGTGTGTAAGGTTACTTGATAGAGTGTGTAAGGCTACTTGATAGAGTGTGTAAGGTTACTTGATAGAGTGTGTAAGGCTACTTGATAGAGTGTGTAAGGTTACTTGATAGAGTGTGTAAGGCTACTTGATAGAGTGTGTAAGGTTACTTGATAGAGTGTGTAAGGCTACTTGATAGAGTGTGTAAGGTTACTCGATATAGTGTGTAAGGTTACTCGATAGAGTGTGTAAGGCTACTCGATAGAGTGTGTAAGGTTACTTGATAGAGTGTTTAGTGTTACTTACACCAACCACGCCCTTCGCCTGTTCGACTCCTTCACTTTCCCATCCGGCACACATCCCCTCCTCTTCACCCTAGATATCCAGTCCCTCTATACTTTCATCCCCCACGCCGACGGCCTACGTGCCCTCCGGCCTTACCTCGGCCTTCGCCCCTGCCCCATCCCCTCCACCCCCACCCTCCTTCGCCTCGCCGAGCTGGTCCTCACCCTCAACTGCTTCTCCTTCTCGGGTGAGTTTTACCAACAGGTCACGGGGGTAGCCATGGGCACAAGAATGGGCCCAAATTATGCCAACCTTTTCGTTGGCCACGTTGAGGCCCCAATCTTTGCCCAGTACACCCCCCCCCGCCCGAACTGTACGGTCGTTACATCGATGACTGTATCAGAGCCACGACCCTCACCCGAGAACAGCTCGACTCCTTTCTCTCCTTCTTCTGTACTTCCACCCCTCCCTCCACTTCACCACCTCTATCTCCACCTCCCATGTCCACTTCTTAGACATCTCCCTCGCCATCAACACCTCCCAAATCACCCTCGTCACCTCCGCCTTCTTTAAACCCACCTCCTCCCACTCCTACCTCGACTTCACCTCCTCCCACCCTACACACACACTAAACACTCTATTCCCTACTCCCAACTCCTCCGGGTCCACCGCCTCTGCAGCCGGGATGCTGACTTTGAGTCCCAAGCCCTTTCCCTCGTCAGCCATTTCATCCAGCGAGGTTCACAGCGCCCCCCCCCCCCCTCTCTCGTCCACACCGCCCTCACTCGCGCCCGTGCTGTCTACCGCTCCACCACCCTCACCCCACGCTTCCGCACACCCACCCACCGTCTCCGCCTCCCCATCACCTACCACCCCCCACCATACCCCCACCGCCTCCCCATCACCTACCACCCCCACCCTACCCCCACCGCACCATCCTCCGCCTCTCCTGACCACTTCCTGTTGTACGCGCACCCCACTTTCCTCCACTTCCGACCACAACCAACATTGGATTCTACACCATCGGTCATCTCTCCAACCATCCACTCCATAACATGAAAAATATCCAGAAACTCTTCGCACACTCGACGGAACTACCTCAAGAATTTACCTGCGAACATACACTCACATTCTTTTTCGTACCACGCCACCCCCATCCACACCACGTATAAACACAAACACATACGTGCGTACCCCCACATATACACACTAAACCTCCGGAATCCACACGCCCCCTCCCCCACCCCTGACCCCTCTCCTTCCACGCGCACGCACACACCGACTTACACCCCACCCAAGCACACACCTTTTCCTCAACATGGAACCTCATTCTTCCTCCAACTATCACATTCACATACACACGCATACACACACACACGTACACCTACACACATACACAAACACCACCGTCAGCCTCCCTCTCCAACTCCACACGCCACCACCCTTACACGCCTCACACCCTTCCACCACTTGTTCATTTTATTGTTTATTCTTATGTTTATTTTTACGTTTATTTTTATTTTTATTTGTTCTCCTTCCCCCTTTTTTCTAAAGGTATTTCCACCCCTCCCCCACACACCCTCGGAACTCTCTTCCTAACCTATTTTCTCCTGAAGAAGGGCTTATGGCTGAACCCCCCCCCCCCGCCAATCTCAGGAGCGGAAACCTAATTAACCTTTATTTGTCTGCCTCTCTGTTTCGTTCCCGTCCAAATTTGCACTATATACATATATGTGTATGTATATTCACATATACATATGTATATGTGTATGTATATATATGTATATGTGTATGTAAGTATACATATGTATATGTACATGTATATATACATATGTATATAGGTATGTATATGTATATATATATATACATATATATATATATGTGTGTATGTATATATATACATATATATATGTGTATATATATATGTGCATGTATATATATATATACATATATATATGTATATGTATATGTGTATATTTATATATATATATATATATATATATATACATATATATATATGTGTATATATATATATATGTG
>OZ024757.1:3821066-3856066 GCA_964016885.1 Eledone cirrhosa | reverse complement strand
ACCCTGGTCTGAACCTGGGTGAGGTAGGGTCTATATAACTACAGACACTACCGCACCCTGATCTGACCCTGTGTGAGGTAGGATCTATATAACTACAGACACTACCCCACCCTGGTCTGAACCTGGGTGAGGTAGGGTCTATATAACTACAGACACTACCCCACCCTGGGATGACCCTGGGTGAGGTAGGGTCTATATAACTACAGACACTAGCCCACCCTGGTCTGACCCTAGGTGAGGTAGGGTCTATATAACTACAGACACTACCCCACCCTGGTCAGACCCTGGGTGAGGTAGCGTCTATATAACTACAGACACTACCCCACCCAGGTCAGACACTGGGTGAGGTAGGGTCTATATAACTACAGACACTACCCCACCCTGGTCTGATCCTGGGTGAGGTAGGGTCTATATAACTACAGACACTACCCCACCCTGGGTGAGGTAGGGTCTATATAACTACAGACACTACCCCACCCTGGTCTGACCCTGGGTGAGGTAGGGGCTATATAACTACAGGCACTACCCCACCCTGAGTGAGGTAGGGTCTATATAACTACAGATACTACCCCACCATGGGTGAGGTAGGATCTATGTAACTACAGACACTACCCCACCCTGGTCTGACCCTGGGTGAGGTAGGGTCTATATAACTACAGACACTACCCCACCCTGGGTGAGGTAGGGTCTATATAACTACAGACCCTACCCCACCCTGGTCTGAACCTGGGTGAGGTAGGGTCTATATAACTACAGACACTACCCCACCCTGAGTGAGGTAGTGTCTATATAACTACAGAGACTACCCCACCCTGGGTGAGGTAGGGTCTATATAACTACAGACACTACCCCACCCTGGTCTGACCCTGGGTGAGGTAGGGTCTATATAACTACAGACACTACACCACCGTGGGTGAGGTAGGGTCTATATAACTACAGACACTACCCCACTTTGGGTGAGGTAGGATCTATATAACTACAGACACTACCCCACCCTGGGTGAGGTAGGGTCTATATAACTACAGACACTACCCCACACTGGTCTGACCCTGGGTGAGGTAGGATCTATATAACTACAGACACTACCCCACCCTGGGTGAGGTAGGGTCTATATAACTACAGACACTACACCCACCCTGGTCTGACCCTGGGTAAGGTAGGGTCTATATAACTACAGACACTACCCCACCCTGGGTGAGGTAGGGTCTATATAACTGCAGGCACTACCCCACCCTGGTCTGACCCTGGGTGAGGTAGGGTCTATATAACTACAGACACTACCCCACCCTGGGCGAGGTAGGGTCTATATAACTACAGACACTACCCCACCCTGGTCTGACCCTGGGTGAGGTAGGATCTATATAACTACAGACACTACCCCACCCTGGGTGAGGTAGGGTCTATATAACTACAGACACTACCCCACCCTGGGTGAGGAAGGGTCTATATAACTACAGGCACTACCCCACCTTGGTCTGACCCTGGGTGAGGTAGGGTCTATATAACTATAGACACTACCCCACCCTGGGTGAGGTAGGGTTTATATAACTACAGACACTACCCCACCCTGGTCTGACCCTGGGTGAGCTAGGATCTATATAACTACAGACACTACCCCACCCTGGTCTGACCCTGTGTGAGGTAGGATCTATATAACTACAGACACTATCCCACCCTGGTCTGAACCTGGGTGAGGTAGGGTCTATATAACTACAGACACTACCCCACCCTGGGATGACCCTGGGTGAGGTAGGGTCTATATAACTACAGACACTACGCCACCCTGGTCTGACCCTGGGTGAGGTAGGGTCTATATAACTACAGACACTACCCCACCCTGGTCAGACCCTGGGTGAGGTAGGGTCTATATAACTACAGACACTACCCCACCCTGGTCTGACCCTGGGTGAGGTAGGCTCTATATAACTACAGACACTAGCCCACCCTGGTCTGACCCTAGGTGATGTAGGGTCGATATAACTACAGACACTACCACACCCTGGTCAGACCCTGGGCGAGGTAGCGTCTATATAACTACAGACACTACCCCACCCTGGTCAGACCCTGGGTGAGGTAGGGTCTATATAACTACAGACACTACCCCACCCTGGTCTGACCCTGGGTGAGGTAGGGTCTATATAACTACAGACACTACCCCACCCTGGTCTGACCCTGGGTGAGGTAGGGGCTATATAACTACAGGCACTACCCCACCCTGAGTGAGGTAGGGTCTATATAACTACAGACACTACCCCACCCTGGGTGAGGTAGGATCTATGTAACTACAGACACTACCCCACCTTGGTCTGACCCTGGGTTAGGTAGGGTCTATATAACTACAGACACTACCCCACCCTGGGTGAGGTAGGGTCTATATAACTACAGACCCTACCCCACCCTGGTCTGAACCTGGGTGAGGTAGGGTCTATATAACTACAGACACTACCCCACCCTGAGTGAGGTAGTGTCTATATAACTACAGACACTACCCCACCCTGGGTGAGGTAGGGTCTATATAACTACAGACACTACCCCACCCTGGTCTGACCCTGGTTGAGGTAGGGTCTATATAACTACAGACACTACACCACCGTGGGTGAGGTAGGGTCTATATAACTACAGACACTACCCCACCGTGGGTGAGGTAGGATCTATATAACTACAGACACTACCCCACCCTGGGTGAGGTAGGGTCTATATAACTACAGACACTACCCCACACTGGTCTGACCCTGGGTGAGGTAGGATCTATATAACTACAGACACTACCCCACCCTGGGTGAGGTAGGGTCTATATAACTACAGACACTACCCTACCCTGGTCTGACTCTGGGTAAGGTAGGGTCTATATAACTACAGACACTACCCCACCCTGGGTGAGATAGGGTCTATATAACTGCAGGCACTACCCCACCCTGGTCTGACCCTGGGTGAGGTAGGGTCTATATAACTACAGACACTACCCCACCCTGGGCGAGGTAGGATCTATATAACTACAGACACTACCCCACCCTGGGTGAGGTAGGGTCTATATAACTACAGACACTACCCCACCCTGGGTGAGGAAGGGTCTATATAACTACAGGCACTACCCCACCCTGGTCTGACCCTGGGTGAGGTAGGGTCTATATAACTATAGACACTACCCCACCCTGGGTGAGGTAGGGTTTATATAACTACAGACACTACCCCACCCTGGTCTGACCCTGGGTGAGCTAGGATCTATATAACTACAGACACTACCCCACCCTGGTCTGACCCTGTGTGAGGTAGGATCTATATAACTACAGACACTACCCCACCCTGGTCTGAACCTGGGTGAGGTAGGGTCTATATAACTACAGACACTACCCCACCCTGGGATGACCCTGGGTGAGGTAGGGTCTATATAACTACAGACACTACGCCACCCTGGTCTGACCCTGGGTGAGGTAGGGTCTATATAACTACAGACACTACCCCACCCTGGTCAGAACCTGGGTGAGGTAGGGTCTATATAACTACAGACACTACCCCACCCTGGTCTGACCCTGGGTGAGGTAGGCTATATATAACTACAGACACTAGCCCACCCGGGTCTGAACCTAGGTGAGGTAGGGTCTATATAACTACAGACACTACCCCACCCTGGTCAGACCCTGGGTGAGGTAGCGTCTATATAACTACAGACACTACCCCACCCTGGTCAGACCCAGGGTGAGGTAGGGTATATATAACTACAGACACTACCCCACCCTGGTCTGACCCTGGATGAGGTAGGGTCTATATAACTACAGACACTACCCCACCCTGGGTGAGGTAGGGTCTATATAACTACAGACACTACCCCACCCTGGTCTGACCCTGGGTGAGGTAGGGGCTATATAACTACAGGCACTACCCAACCCTGAGTGAGGTAGGGTCTATATAACTACAGACACTACCCCACCCTGGGTGAGCTAGGATCTATATAACTACAGACACTACCCCACCCTGGTCTGACCCTGTGTGAGGTAGGATCTATATAACTACAGACACTATCCCACCCTGGTCTGAACCTGGGTGAGGTAGGGTCTATATAACTACAGACACTACCCCACCCTGGGATGACCCTGGGTGAGGTAGGGTCTATATAACTACAGACACTACGCCACCCTGGTCTGACCCTGGGTGAGGTAGGGTCTATATAACTACAGACACTACCCCACCCTGGTCTGACCCTGGGTGAGGTAGGCTCTATATAACTACAGACACTAGCCCACCCTGGTCTGACCCTAGGTGAGGTAGGGTCGATATAACTACAGACACTACCCCACCCTGGTCAGACCCTGGGTGAGGTAGCGTCTATATAACTACAGACACTACCCCACCCTGGTTAGACCCTGGGTGAGGTAGGGTCTATATAACTACAGACACTACCCCACCCTGGTCTGAACCTGGGTGAGGTAGGGTCTATATAACTACAGACACTACCCCACCCTGGGATGACCCTGGGTGAGGTAGGGTCTATATAACTACAGACACTAGCCCACCCTGGTCTGACCCTAGGTGAGGTAGGGTCTATATAACTACAGACACTACCCCACCCTGGTCAGACCCTGGGTGAGGTAGCGTCTATATAACTACAGACACTACCCCACCCAGGTCAGACACTGGGTGAGGTAGGGTCTATATAACTACAGACACTACCCCACCCTGGTCTGATCCTGGGTGAGGTAGGGTCTATATAACTACAGACACTACCCCACCCTGGGTGAGGTAGGGTCTATATAACTACAGACACTACCCCACCCTGGTCTGACCCTGGGTGAGGTAGGGGCTATATAACTACAGGCACTACCCCACCCTGAGTGAGGTAGGGTCTATATAACTACAGATACTACCCCACCATGGGTGAGGTAGGATCTATGTAACTACAGACACTACCCCACCCTGGTCTGACCCTGGGTGAGGTAGGGTCTATATAACTACAGACACTACCCCACCCTGGGTGAGGTAGGGTCTATATAACTACAGACCCTACCCCACCCTGGTCTGAACCTGGGTGAGGTAGGGTCTATATAACTACAGACACTACCCCACCCTGAGTGAGGTAGTGTCTATATAACTACAGAGACTACCCCACCCTGGGTGAGGTAGGGTCTATATAACTACAGACACTACCCCACCCTGGTCTGACCCTGGGTGAGGTAGGGTCTATATAACTACAGACACTACACCACCGTGGGTGAGGTAGGGTCTATATAACTACAGACACTACCCCACTTTGGGTGAGGTAGGATCTATATAACTACAGACACTACCCCACCCTGGGTGAGGTAGGGTCTATATAACTACAGACACTACCCCACACTGGTCTGACCCTGGGTGAGGTAGGATCTATATAACTACAGACACTACCCCACCCTGGGTGAGGTAGGGTCTATATAACTACAGACACTACACCCACCCTGGTCTGACCCTGGGTAAGGTAGGGTCTATATAACTACAGACACTACCCCACCCTGGGTGAGGTAGGGTCTATATAACTGCAGGCACTACCCCACCCTGGTCTGACCCTGGGTGAGGTAGGGTCTATATAACTACAGACACTACCCCACCCTGGGCGAGGTAGGGTCTATATAACTACAGACACTACCCCACCCTGGTCTGACCCTGGGTGAGGTAGGATCTATATAACTACAGACACTACCCCACCCTGGGTGAGGTAGGGTCTATATAACTACAGACACTACCCCACCCTGGGTGAGGAAGGGTCTATATAACTACAGGCACTACCCCACCTTGGTCTGACCCTGGGTGAGGTAGGGTCTATATAACTATAGACACTACCCCACCCTGGGTGAGGTAGGGTTTATATAACTACAGACACTACCCCACCCTGGTCTGACCCTGGGTGAGCTAGGATCTATATAACTACAGACACTACCCCACCCTGGTCTGACCCTGTGTGAGGTAGGATCTATATAACTACAGACACTATCCCACCCTGGTCTGAACCTGGGTGAGGTAGGGTCTATATAACTACAGACACTACCCCACCCTGGGATGACCCTGGGTGAGGTAGGGTCTATATAACTACAGACACTACGCCACCCTGGTCTGACCCTGGGTGAGGTAGGGTCTATATAACTACAGACACTACCCCACCCTGGTCAGACCCTGGGTGAGGTAGGGTCTATATAACTACAGACACTACCCCACCCTGGTCTGACCCTGGGTGAGGTAGGCTCTATATAACTACAGACACTAGCCCACCCTGGTCTGACCCTAGGTGATGTAGGGTCGATATAACTACAGACACTACCACACCCTGGTCAGACCCTGGGCGAGGTAGCGTCTATATAACTACAGACACTACCCCACCCTGGTCAGACCCTGGGTGAGGTAGGGTCTATATAACTACAGACACTACCCCACCCTGGTCTGACCCTGGGTGAGGTAGGGTCTATATAACTACAGACACTACCCCACCCTGGTCTGACCCTGGGTGAGGTAGGGGCTATATAACTACAGGCACTACCCCACCCTGAGTGAGGTAGGGTCTATATAACTACAGACACTACCCCACCCTGGGTGAGGTAGGATCTATGTAACTACAGACACTACCCCACCTTGGTCTGACCCTGGGTTAGGTAGGGTCTATATAACTACAGACACTACCCCACCCTGGGTGAGGTAGGGTCTATATAACTACAGACCCTACCCCACCCTGGTCTGAACCTGGGTGAGGTAGGGTCTATATAACTACAGACACTACCCCACCCTGAGTGAGGTAGTGTCTATATAACTACAGACACTACCCCACCCTGGGTGAGGTAGGGTCTATATAACTACAGACACTACCCCACCCTGGTCTGACCCTGGTTGAGGTAGGGTCTATATAACTACAGACACTACACCACCGTGGGTGAGGTAGGGTCTATATAACTACAGACACTACCCCACCGTGGGTGAGGTAGGATCTATATAACTACAGACACTACCCCACCCTGGGTGAGGTAGGGTCTATATAACTACAGACACTACCCCACACTGGTCTGACCCTGGGTGAGGTAGGATCTATATAACTACAGACACTACCCCACCCTGGGTGAGGTAGGGTCTATATAACTACAGACACTACCCTACCCTGGTCTGACTCTGGGTAAGGTAGGGTCTATATAACTACAGACACTACCCCACCCTGGGTGAGATAGGGTCTATATAACTGCAGGCACTACCCCACCCTGGTCTGACCCTGGGTGAGGTAGGGTCTATATAACTACAGACACTACCCCACCCTGGGCGAGGTAGGATCTATATAACTACAGACACTACCCCACCCTGGGTGAGGTAGGGTCTATATAACTACAGACACTACCCCACCCTGGGTGAGGAAGGGTCTATATAACTACAGGCACTACCCCACCCTGGTCTGACCCTGGGTGAGGTAGGGTCTATATAACTATAGACACTACCCCACCCTGGGTGAGGTAGGGTTTATATAACTACAGACACTACCCCACCCTGGTCTGACCCTGGGTGAGCTAGGATCTATATAACTACAGACACTACCCCACCCTGGTCTGACGCTGTGTGAGGTAGGATCTATATAACTACAGACACTACCCCACCCTGGTCTGAACCTGGGTGAGGTAGGGTCTATATAACTACAGACACTACCCCACCCTGGGATGACCCTGGGTGAGGTAGGGTCTATATAACTACAGACACTACGCCACCCTGGTCTGACCCTGGGTGAGGTAGGGTCTATATAACTACAGACACTACCCCACCCTGGTCAGAACCTGGGTGAGGTAGGGTCTATATAACTACAGACACTACCCCACCCTGGTCTGACCCTGGGTGAGGTAGGCTATATATAACTACAGACACTAGCCCACCCGGGTCTGAACCTAGGTGAGGTAGGGTCTATATAACTACAGACACTACCCCACCCTGGTCAGACCCTGGGTGAGGTAGCGTCTATATAACTACAGACACTACCCCACCCTGGTCAGACCCAGGGTGAGGTAGGGTATATATAACTACAGACACTACCCCACCCTGGTCTGACCCTGGATGAGGTAGGGTCTATATAACTACAGACACTACCCCACCCTGGGTGAGGTAGGGTCTATATAACTACAGACACTACCCCACCCTGGTCTGACCCTGGGTGAGGTAGGGGCTATATAACTACAGGCACTACCCAACCCTGAGTGAGGTAGGGTCTATATAACTACAGACACTACCCCACCCTGGGTGAGCTAGGATCTATATAACTACAGACACTACCCCACCCTGGTCTGACCCTGTGTGAGGTAGGATCTATATAACTACAGACACTATCCCACCCTGGTCTGAACCTGGGTGAGGTAGGGTCTATATAACTACAGACACTACCCCACCCTGGGATGACCCTGGGTGAGGTAGGGTCTATATAACTACAGACACTACGCCACCCTGGTCTGACCCTGGGTGAGGTAGGGTCTATATAACTACAGACACTACCCCACCCTGGTCTGACCCTGGGTGAGGTAGGCTCTATATAACTACAGACACTAGCCCACCCTGGTCTGACCCTAGGTGAGGTAGGGTCGATATAACTACAGACACTACCCCACCCTGGTCAGACCCTGGGTGAGGTAGCGTCTATATAACTACAGACACTACCCCACCCTGGTTAGACCCTGGGTGAGGTAGGGTCTATATAACTACAGACACTACCCCACCCTGGTCTGACCCTGGGTGAGGTAGGGTCTATATAACTACAGACACTACCCCACCCTGGTCTGACCCTGGGTGAGGTAGGGGCTATATAACTACAGGCACTACCCCACCCTGAGTGAGGTAGGGTCTATATAACTACAGACACTACCCCACCCTGGGTGAGGTAGGAACTATGTAACTACAGACACTACCCCACCCTGGTCTGACCCTGGGTGAGGTAGGGTCTATATAACTACAGACACTACCCCACCCTGGGTGAGGTAGGGTCTATATACCTACAGACCCTACCCGACCCTGGTCTGAACCTGGGTGAGGTAGGGTCTATATAACTACAGACACTACCCCACCCTGAGTGAGGTAGTGTCTATATAACTACAGACACTACCCCACCCTGGGTGAGGTAGGGTCTATATAACTACAGACACTACCCCACCCTGGTCTGACCCTGGTTGAGGTAGGGTCTATATAACTACAGACACTACACCACCGTGGGTGAGGTAGGGTCTATATAACTACAGACACTACCCCACCGTGGGTGAGGTAGGATCTAAATAACTACAGACACTACCCCACCCTGGGTGAGGTAGGGTCTATATAACTACAGACACTACCCCCACACTGGTCTGACCCTGGGTGAGGTAGGATCTATATAACTACAGACACTACCCCACCCTGGGTGAGGTAGGGTCTATATAACAACAGACACTACCCTACCCTGGTCTGACCCTGGGTAAGGTAGGGTCTATATAACTACAGACACTACCCCATCCTGGGTGAGATAGGGTCTATATAACTGCAGGCACTACCCCACCCTGGTCTGACCCTGGGTGAGGTAGGGTCTATATAACTACAGACACTACCCCACCCTGGGCGAGGTAGGGTCTATATAACTACAGACAATACCCCACCCTGGTCTGACCCTGGGTGAGGTAGGATCTATATAACTACAGACACTACCCCACCCTGGGTGAGGTAGGGTCTATATAACTACAGACACTACCCCACCCTGGGTGAGGAAGGGTCTATATAACTACAGGCACTACCCCACCCTGGTCTGACCCTGGGTGAGGTAGGGTCTATATAACTATAGACACTACCCCACCCTGGGTGAGGTAGGGTTTATATAACTGCAGACACTACCCCACCCTGGTCTGACCCTGGGTGAGCTAGGATCTATATAACTACAGACACTACCCCACCCTGGTCTGAACCTGGGTGAGGTAGGGTCTATATAACTACAGACACTACCCCACCCTGGGATGACCCTGGGTGAGGTAGGGTCTATATAACTACAGACACTATGCCACCCTGGTCTGACCCTGGGTGAGGTAGGGTCTATATAACTACAGACACTACCCCACCCTGGTCAGACCCTGGGTGAGGTAGGGTCTATATAACTACAGACACTACCCCACCCTGGTCTGACCCTGGGTGAGGTAGGCTCTATATAACTACAGACACTAGCCCACCCTGGTCTGACCCTAGGTGAGGTAGGGTCTATATAACTACAGACACTACCCCACCCTGGTCAGACCCTGGGTGAGGTAGCGTCTATATAACTACAGACACTACCCCACCCTGGTCAGACCCTGGGTGAGGTAGGGTATATATAACTACAGACACTACCCCACCCTGGTCTGACCCTGGATGAGGTAGGGTCTATATAACTACAGACACTACCCTACCCTGGGTGAGCTAGGGTCTATATAACTACAGACACTACCCCACCCTGGTCTGACCCTGGGTGAGGTAGGGGCTATATAACTACAGACACTACCCCACCCTGGGTGAGGTAGGATCTATGTAACTACAGACACTACCCCACCCTGGTCTGACCCTGGGTGAGGTAGGGTCTATATAACTACAGACACTACCCCACCCTGGGTGAGGTAGGGTCTATATAACTACAGACCCTACCCCACCCTGGTCTGAACCTGGGTGAGGTAGGGTCTATATAACTACAGACACTACCCCACCCTGAGTGTGGTAGTGTCTATATAACTACAGACACTACCCCTCCCTGGGTGAGGTAGGGTCTATATAACTACAGACACTACCCCACCCTGGTCTGACCCTGGGTGAGGTAGGGTCTATATAACTACAGACACTACACCACCGTGGGTGAGGTAGGGTCTATATAACTACAGACACTACCCCACCGTGGGTGAGGTAGGATCTATATAACTACAGACACTACACCACCGTGGGTGAGGTACGGTCTATATAACTACAGACACTACCCCACCGTGGGTGAGGTAGGGTCTATATAACTACAGACACTACCCCACACTGGTCTGACCCTGGGTGAGGTAGGATCTATATAACTACAGACACTACCCCACCCTGGGTGAGGTAGGGTCTATATAACTACAGACACTACCCCACCCTGGTCTGACCCTGGGTAAGGTAGGGTCTATATAACTACAGACACTACCCCACCCTGGGTGAGGTAGGGTCTATATAACTGCAGGCACTACCCCACCCTGGTCTGACCCTGGGTGAGGTAGGGTCTATATAACTACAGACACTACCCCACCCTGGGCGAGGTAGGGTCTATATAACTACAGACACTACCCCACCCTGGTCTGACCCTGGGTGAGGTAGGATCTATATAACTACAGACACTACCCCACCCTGGGTGAGGTAGGGTCTATATAACTACAGACACTACCCCACCCTGGGTGAGGAAGGGTCTATATAACTACAGGCACTACCCCACCCTGGTCTGACCCTGGGTGAGGTAGGGTCTATATAACTATAGACACTACCCCACCCTGGGTGAGGTAAGGTTTATATAACTACAGACACTACCCCACCCTGGTCTGACCCTGGGTGAGGTAGGATCTATATAACTACAGACACTACCCCACCCTGGTCTGACCATGGGGGAGGTAGGGTCTATATGACTACAGACACTACCCCACCCTGGTCTGACCCTAGGTGAGGTAGGGTCTATATAACTACAGACACTACCCCACCCTGGGTGAGGTAGGGTCTATATAACTACAGGCACTACCCCACCCTGGACTGACCCTGGGTGAGGTAGAATCTATATAACTACAGACACTACACCACCCTGCTCTGACTCTGGGTGAGGTAGGATCTATATAACTACAGACACTACCCCACCATGGGTGACGTAGGGTCTATATAACTACAGACGCTACCCCACCCTGAGTGAGGTAGGGTCTATATAACTACAGACACTACCCCACCCTGGGTGAGATAGCGTCTATATAACTACAGGCACAACCCCACCCTGGTCTGACCCTGGGTGAGGTAGGGTCTATATAACTACAGACACTACCCCACCCTGGGTGAGGTAGGGTCTATATAACTACAGACACTACCCCACCCTGGTCTGACCCTGGGTAAGGTAGGGTCTATATAACTACAGACACTACCCCACCCTGGGTGAGGTAGGGTCTATATAACTGCAGGCACTACCCCACCCTGGTCTGACCCTGGGTGAGGTAGGGTCTATATAACTACAGACACTACCCCACCCTGGGCGAGGTAGGGTCTATATAACTACAGACACTACCCCACCCTGGTCTGACCCTGGGTGAGGTAGGATCTATATAACTACAGACACTACCCCACCCTGGGTGAGGTAGGGTCTATATAACTACAGACACTACCCCACCCTGGGTGAGGAAGGGTCTATATAACTACAGGCACTACCCCACCCTGGTCTGACCCTGGGTGAGGTAGGGTCTATATAACTATAGACACTACCCCACCCTGGGTGAGGTAAGGTTTATATAACTACAGACACTACCCCACCCTGGTCTGACCCTGGGTGAGGTAGGATCTATATAACTACAGACACTACCCCACCCTGGTCTGACCATGGGGGAGGTAGGGTCTATATGACTACAGACACTACCCCACCCTGGTCTGACCCTAGGTGAGGTAGGGTCTATATAACTACAGACACTACCCCACCCTGGGTGAGGTAGGGTCTATATAACTACAGGCACTACCCCACCCTGGACTGACCCTGGGTGAGGTAGAATCTATATAACTACAGACACTACACCACCCTGCTCTGACTCTGGGTGAGGTAGGATCTATATAACTACAGACACTACCCCACCATGGGTGACGTAGGGTCTATATAACTACAGACGCTACCCCACCCTGAGTGAGGTAGGGTCTATATAACTACAGACACTACCCCACCCTGGGTGAGATAGCGTCTATATAACTACAGGCACAACCCCACCCTGGTCTGACCCTGGGTGAGGTAGGGTCTATATAACTACAGACACTACCCCACCCTGTGTGAGGTAGGGTCTATATAACTACAGGCACTACCCCACCCTGGTCTGACCCTACGTGAGGTACGGTCTATATAACTACAGGCACTACCCGACCCTGGTCTGCGTCTGGGTGATGTAGGATCTATATAACTACAGACACTACCCCACCCTCCGTGAGGTAGGGTCTATATAACTACAGACACTACCCAACGTTGGGTGAGGTAAGGTCTATATAACTACAGACTCTACCCACTCTGGTCTGACCCTGGGTGAGGTAGGATCTATATAAATACAGGCACTACCCCACCCTGAGTGAGGTAGGATCTATATAACAACAGACACTACCCCACCCTGTGTGAGGTAGGGTTTATATAACTACAGACACTACCCACCCTGGTTGACCCTGGGTGAGGTAGGATCTATATAAATACAGACACTACCCCACCCTGTGTGAGGTAGGGTTTATATAACTACAGACACTACCCACCCTGGTTGACCCTGGGTGAGGTAGGATCTATATAAATACAGACACTACCCCACCCTGGGTGAGGTAGGATCTATATAACTACAGACACTACCCCACCCTGGGTGAGGTAGGATCTATATAACTACAGACACTACCCCACCCTGGGTGAGGTAGGGTCTATATAACTACAGACACTACCCCACCCTGGGTGAGGTAGGGTATATATAACTACAGACACTACCCCACCCTGGTCTGACCCTGGGTGAGGTAGGATCTATATAACTACAGACACTACCCCACCCTGGGTGAGGTAGGGTCTATATAACTACAGACACTACCCCACCCTGGCTGAGGTAGGGTCTATATAACTACAGGCACTACCCCACACTGGTTTGACCCAGGGTGAGGTAGGATCTATTTAACTACAGACACTACCCCAACCTGGGTGAGGTAGGGTCTATATAACTACAGACACTACCCCACCCTGGTCTGACCCTTGGTGAGGTAGGATCTATATAACTACAGACACTAGTCCACCCTGGGTGAGGTAGGATCTATATAACTACAGACACTACGCCACCCTGGGTGAGGTAGGGTCTATATAACTACAGGCACGACCCCACCCTGGTCTGACCCTGGTTGAGTTAGGATCTATATAACTACAGACACTACCCCACACTGGGTGAGGTAGGGTCTATATAACTACAGACACTACCCCACCCTGGGTGAGGTAGGGTCTATATAACTACAGACACTACCCCACCCTGGGTGAGGTAGGGTCTATATTACTACAGGCACTACCCCACCCTGGTGTGACCCTGGGTGAGGTAGGGTCTATATAACTACAGACACTACCCCACCCTGGTCTGACCCTAGGTGAGGTAGGGTCTATATAACTACAGACACTACCCCACCCTGGGTGAGGTAGGGTCTATATAACTACAGGCACTACCCCACCCTGGTCTGACCCTGGGTGAGGTAGGATCTATATAACTACAGACACTACCCCACACTGGGTGAGGTAGGGTCTATATAAATACAGACACTACCCCACCCTGGTCTGACCCTGGGTGAGGTAGGATCTATATAACTACAGACACTACACCACACTGGGGGAGGCAGGGTCTATATAACTACAGACACTACCCCACCCTGGGTGAGGTAGGGTCTATATAACTATAGGCACTACCCCACCCTGGTCTGACCCTGGGTGAGGTAGGGTCTATATAACTACAGACACTACCCCACCCTGGTCTGACCCTGGGTGATGTAGGGTCTATATAACTACAGACTCTACCCCACCCTGGGTGAGGTAGGGTCTATATAACTACAGACACTACCCCACCCTGGGTGAGGTAGGGTCTATATAACTATAGGCACAACCCCACCCTGGTCTGACCCTGGGTGAGGTAGGGTCTATATAACTACAGACACTCCCCATCCTGGGTGAGGTAGGGTCTATATAACTACAGACACACTCCCACCCTGGGTGAGGTAGGGTCTATATAACTACAGGCACAACCCCACGATGGTCTGACCCTGGGTGAGGTAGGGTCTATATAACTACAGACACTACCCCACCCTGGTCTGACCCTGGGTGAGGTAGGGTCTATATAACTACAGACACAACCCCACCCTGGGTGAGGTAGGGTCTATTTAACTACAGACACTACCCCACCCTGGGTGAGGTAGGGTCTATATAACTACAGGCACTACCCCACCCTGGTCTGACCCTAAGTGAGGTAGGATCTATATAACTACAGACACTACCCCACCCTGGGTGAGGTAGGGTCTATATAACTACAGACACTACCGCACCCTGGGTGAGCTAGGGTCTATATAACTACAGACACTACCCCACCCTGGGTGAGGTAGGGTCTATATAACTACAGGCACAACCCCTCCCTGGTCTGACCCTGGGTGAGGTAGGGTCTATATAACTACAGGCACTACCCCACCCTTGTCTGACCCTAGGTGAGGTAGGGTCTATATAACTACAGATACTACCCCACCTTGTGTGAGGTAGGGTCTATATAACTACAGGCACTACCCCACCCTGGTCTGACTCTGGGTCAGGTAGGGTCTATATAACTACAGGCACTACCCCACCCTGGTCTGAATATGGGTGATGTAGGATCTATATAACTACAGACACTACCCCACCCTGGGTGAGGTAGCGTCTATATAACTACAGACACTACCCCACCCTGGGTGAGGTAGGGTCTATATAACTACAGACACTACCCCACCCTGGGTGAGGTAGGGTCTATATTACTACAGGCACTACCCCACCCTGGTGTGACCCTGGGTGAGGTAGGGTCTATATAACTACAGACACTACCCCACCCTGGTCTGACCCTAGGTGAGGTAGGGTCTATATAACTACAGACACTACCCCACCCTGGGTGAGGTAGGGTCTATATAACTACAGGCACTACCCCACCCTGGTCTGACCCTGGGTGAGGTAGGATCTATATAACTACAGACACTACCCCACACTGGGTGAGGTAGGGTCTATATAAATACAGACACTACCCCACCCTGGTCTGACCCTGGGTGAGGTAGGATCTATATAACTACAGACACTACACCACACTGGGGGAGGCAGGGTCTATATAACTACAGACACTACCCCACCCTGGGTGAGGTAGGGTCTATATAACTATAGGCACTACCCCACCCTGGTCTGACCCTGGGTGAGGTAGGGTCTATATAACTACAGACACTACCCCACCCTGGTCTGACCCTGGGTGATGTAGGGTCTATATAACTACAGACTCTACCCCACCCTGGGTGAGGTAGGGTCTATATAACTACAGACACTACCCCACCCTGGGTGAGGTAGGGTCTATATAACTATAGGCACAACCCCACCCTGGTCTGACCCTGGGTGAGGTAGGGTCTATATAACTACAGACACTCCCCATCCTGGGTGAGGTAGGGTCTATATAACTACAGACACACTCCCACCCTGGGTGAGGTAGGGTCTATATAACTACAGGCACAACCCCACGATGGTCTGACCCTGGGTGAGGTAGGGTCTATATAACTACAGACACTACCCCACCCTGGTCTGACCCTGGGTGAGGTAGGGTCTATATAACTACAGACACAACCCCACCCTGGGTGAGGTAGGGTCTATTTAACTACAGACACTACCCCACCCTGGGTGAGGTAGGGTCTATATAACTACAGGCACTACCCCACCCTGGTCTGACCCTAAGTGAGGTAGGATCTATATAACTACAGACACTACCCCACCCTGGGTGAGGTAGGGTCTATATAACTACAGACACTACCGCACCCTGGGTGAGCTAGGGTCTATATAACTACAGACACTACCCCACCCTGGGTGAGGTAGGGTCTATATAACTACAGGCACAACCCCTCCCTGGTCTGACCCTGGGTGAGGTAGGGTCTATATAACTACAGGCACTACCCCACCCTTGTCTGACCCTAGGTGAGGTAGGGTCTATATAACTACAGATACTACCCCACCTTGTGTGAGGTAGGGTCTATATAACTACAGGCACTACCCCACCCTGGTCTGACTCTGGGTCAGGTAGGGTCTATATAACTACAGGCACTACCCCACCCTGGTCTGAATATGGGTGATGTAGGATCTATATAACTACAGACACTACCCCACCCTGGGTGAGGTAGCGTCTATATAACTACAGACACTACCCCACCCTGGGTGAGGTAGGGTCTATATAACTACAGACTCTACCCACCCTGGTCTGACCCTGGGTGAGGTAGGATCTATATAACTACAGGCACTACCCCACCCTGGTCTGACCCTGGGTGAGGTAGGATCTATATAACTAGAGACACTACCCCACCCTGGGTGATGTAGGGTCTATATAACTACAGACACTACCCCACCCTGGTCTGACCCTGGGTGAGGTAGGGTCTATATAAATACAGGCACTACCCCACCCTGGTCTGACCCTTGGTGAGGTAGGGTCTATATAACTACAGACACTACCCCACCCTGACCTGACCCTAGGTGAGGTAGGGTCTATAGAACTACAGACACTACCCCACCCTGGTCTGACCCTGTGTGAGGTAGGATCTATATAACTACAGACACTACCCCACCCTGGTCTGAACCTGTGTGAGGTAGGATCTATATAACTACAGACACTACCCCACCCTGGTCTCACCCTGGGTGAGGTAGGGTCTATAGAACTACAGACACTACCCCACCCTGGTCTGACCCTGGGTGAGGTAGGGTCTATAGAACTACAGACACTACCCCACCCTGGTCTGACCCTGGGTGAGGTAGGATCTATATAACATACAGACACTACCCCCCCTGGTCAGACCCTGGGTGAGGTAGGGTCTATATAACTACAGACTCTACCCCACCCTGGTCGGACCCTGGGTGAGGTAGGATCTATATAACTACAGACTCTACACCACCCTGGTCTGACCCTGGGTGAGGTAGGATCTATATAACATACCGACACTACCCCACCCTGGTCTGACCCTACGGGAGGTAGGGTCTATATATCTACAGACACTACCCCACATTGGTCTGACCATGGGTGAGGTAGGATCTATATAACATACAGACACTACCCCACCCTGGTCTGACCCTGGGTGAGGTAGGATCTATATAACATACAGACACTACCCCACCCTGGTCTGACCCTGGGTGAGGTGGGGTCTATATAACTACAGACACTACCCCACCCTGGTCTGACCCTGGGTGAGGTAGGGTCTATATAACTACAGGCACTACCCCACCCTGGTCTGACCCTGGGTGAGGTAGGGTCTATATAACTACAGACACTACCCCACCCTGGTCTGACCCTGTGTGAGGTAGGATCTATATAACTACAGACTCAACCCCACCCTGGTCTGACCCTGGGTGAGGTAGGGTCTATATAACTACAGACACTACCCCACCCTGGTCTGACCCTAGGTGAGGTAGGGTCTATATAACTACAGACACTACACCACCCTGGTCTGACGCTGGGTGAGGTAGGGTCTATATAACTACAGACACTACCCCACCTTGGTCTGACCCTGTGTGAGGTAGGGTCTATATAACTACAGACACTACCCCACCCTGGCCTGACCCTAGGTGAGGTAGGGTCTATATAACTACAGACACTACCCCACCCTGGGTGAGGTAGGGTCTATATAACTACAGGCACTACCCCACCCTGGTCTGACCCTGGGTGAGGTAGGGTCTATATAACTACAGACACTACACCACCCTGGTCTGACCCTGGGTGAAGTAGGGTCTATATAACTACAGACACTACCCCACCCTGGTCTGACCCTGGGTGAGGTAGGGTCTATATAACTACAGACACTACCCCACCCTGGTCTGACCCTGGGTGAGGTAGGATCTATATAACATACAGACACTACCCCACCCTGGTCTGACCCTGGGTGAGGTAGGGTCTATATAACTACAGACACTACCCCACCCTGGTCTGACCCTGGGTGAGGTGGGGTCTATGTAACTACAGACACTACCCCACCCTGGTCCGCTCATCAGACTTGTTTATCTAAGCAAAACCAAAATACTATCTCTTACATATATCTTTGCTCTATGGTTTTATATATTTTGATTTTTATCTTCCTTATCGAGCCTTCTTCGGATTTTAGTCCCCATATTTATTATTATTACTAGCAGAAAAACTACCCTTAGGGTGGTTTGCTGCTAGTATGTGTTGTGTGTATATTGATATTATACGCAGCTATATATACATGTAGATATGATATATCAAATAAAATCGTAATTGACAATATATAATACACAGAAATTGAACGAAGACTGTGTTATACTGTCTTATGTAATCTGTGACGTAATCCATGATACATTAAAAAAAGACGATATTATATATAAACTGCATTAGGAGAAAATTAGTGACAGAAAATATATGAATGTTATTTAAGCGATCGCTAACCAGAAGTTAGTAGATAAATTATGCAATATTCATTCATTATTTATTCAAAGTTATCCAAATTATTTTACTAATGGCATAAAAATATTATAAACCGTACGCAGTCCCGCACTCCTTACATTATTATAGTTTAGACTATTTGGCTCTTTCGGTTGAGTACTCTATAGACTTTTAATCAACATGCAGAAACAACACCTGAATATGTCTACAAAGAACATACCTGTACCTAACAGGAAGACGTATTATCGTCTTCCTGTTTTCCTTCGATTCTAACGTTTTTCGAAATATTTACTTCTGCGTGCACATTATTTTTTTTTTTAGTTTTAGAAGATCCCGTTAAGGGTAAAAGCAGCGATTCTTTGCTTAAACTTTAATGTGCTATCTTTATAAATAAATATATATATATATATATATATATATACCCACTCTACTACCCTAAGGATTGAGTACTCTGGTGCGTTATGGTCCACCTGGTTTCTTACCACACTTCCTTCGTTATATATATATATATCAGACAAGTGCTTGTTCCGGTTTCATGGCGTGAGGTGACTGAGATGACAAGACTCTCCCCTGGACAGGACGCCAGTCCATCGCAAGGTTAAAGTCTTTCTCAAACCCGGAGACTTATCAGACCAGCACTTATCCCGGTATCCGTGAAGTGAATATGTGAATATATATATATATATATGTATATATATATAACGAAGGAGAGGTGGTAAGGAACCATAACGCACCAAAGTACTCAATACTTAGGGTAGTAGAGTGGGTAATAGGAACGAGTAGGACCCCGACGGATACCGGGATAAGTGCTGGTCTGATAAGTCTCCGGGTTTGAGAAAGACTTTAACCTTGCGATGGACTGGCGTCCTCTCCAGGGGAGAGTCTTGTCATCTCAGTCACATCACGCCATGAAACCGGAACAAGCACTTGTCTGACGAGATTCCGAGTTTGAGACAGATTCCAGATTCATTAAATACTGAATGAGTTAATTTTCCTAGACATCCCATAATCTCAGTCACTCCTACCCTTTATATCTAGATATACACTATATTATTCCTCCTCTATATTGTTTCTCCTCTCAGACGTTGTTGCTGTTGTTACTGTCGTTCTGCCATCTTCTTTTCTATGGATTCTCTCACAATTGTAAATTCGTGTCACAGACATCGCTGCCATCTTTAATAATAATAATAATAATAATAATAATAATAATAATAATAATAATAATGAGATTCAAGGAATAACAACAACAATAATAATAATAATAATAATAATAATAATAATAATAATAATAATAATAATAATAATAATAATAAAAAGTTTCTTTGAAGACTGTAATGAGAAGAATAAGTAATTATTCAAGACTAGGCTGAGAGTTGACATTAAAGTTGGTGGTGGTCGCCATTGTGAATATCAACCAAGAGTCAGATATGTGACGTCAGACATGTGACTGCTTAGCTCTGTATGTGTGTCTGTGTGTATGTGTAAAAGTATATGTATATATCTATGTATGCAATCATGCATATGTATATGTATGTGTGTGTGTATTTGGATGCATGTATATGTATATATCTATGTATATATCTATGTGTATATGTATATACATATGTGTATATCTATGTGTATATGTATATATATGTATATTGCTCTGTATATATCTATGTATATATCTATGCATATGTATATGTATGTGTGTGTGTATTTGGATGCATGTATATGTATATATCTATGTATATATCTATGTGTATATGTATATACATATGTGTATATCTATGTGTATATGTATATATATATATATTGCTCTGTATATATCTATGTATATATCTATGCATATATTTATGTATGTATCTATTTAATCATGTATATGTATATATGTATGTTTGTATGTATGCATGTAAGTGTATTTATGTGTGCTTATATATATATATATATATATATATAATTTTTCAATTTGTTTTGCAAGATTTCTTATCTGAAACCGTGGGCTGAAACAGATATAGTTATACTTTGGGAGGGTCATGCTGCCAATAAAAACACACGCACCTGTTAGTTTTCACTTCAATTTATTATAAATTTTCGACTCGTTGGTTCGATAACCGGTTGGTTGTTTAAATATTGTCAAAGCTCTTTCGTCACGCATTCTGTAACCTCCTCCGTTGTTTTTGTGTGATGTGTGCAGACTCATCGTTGAACCATAATGAAATTAAATTCTAATTTGGTATTGAGTACTTATTCTCGCGTTCAATACCACATAGACATACATACATACATGTATATATCTATATCTATACATACATGCATAAATACATACGTACATACATATGGTGGCTGCCAACTCGTTTTCGAGTACGGCCACTACTTTATATCCATGTAGGAGAAACCCTACCGATGCGCTGAACGAGTGTGACTTCTTAGTCCAGCCAGCGACTTGAAAACTCTGGTACAAACACTACACCTGTGACAATTATTGACACACAGTGCTGGGCCCATGGTACCATGTGACGACAAGTGCAGAGAGATCTCCAGATATAAAGCAATGCCTATGTCATGAAGCTTTTATAGTGAGCAAAGGCACTGCACAAAGCCAGTCCCACTCTCTTAACCAAGATGATATTTACGAAAAAGAAGAACAAGTCAACATCATTGGATACCATCAGGGTTGCAGGTGTTATATTAGAGTTTTCATTCTCCTAGAATTCTGCCTTGACAAAGGCTAAGGGGTCATCTCTCCCGGTGATTTTGGACGGCCATTGACTCTTAAGAGCTCCTTTGCCCTTTGACAGGTTTTGCTTTTAGACATGCAGGATGTCCAAAGTCACTCTCCTCACCAAGAAACCTTGGTGGAGTTGCCAGTTTAGTCGCCAACGGCCCGACCATGAGACAGGTTGTACTGGGATACATGTTACCAGTAGCGCCAACTGGTTACCTGACGTACATACATATAACTACATACATACATGCATACATACACACGTATATATATATATATATATACATTTGTATAAATATATATATATATATATATATATATATATATATATATATATATATATATGTGTGTATGTAAATGCGTGTGCATGTTTTGGTTCATATGTCTATGTTTGAATATATATGTATATTGATATCCAGTGAAATTCCGTTATAACGAAATTCACGAGGTATAACAAAATTCGTTGTAACGAAAAATTCTTTATAACGAGATCGAACGAAACAAATCGAGCGTTTGTTTATTATTACCTCGGTGATTGAACACAATTTCGTTATACTGAAAAATTCGTCATAATGGTATTCGTTATGACGGACTTTTACCTGTATATGAATAAATATATATAAATCTGAGTGTGTGCATGTATATATGTTGTGTACACGTACATGGAGTGTCTATCTAATATATACATATATACATTTAAGTGGAAGGTTAGTAAAATCGAAGTTATGGCGGTGGCCAAGCTAACGAGATACAATTAGGTTTGTACAAAAGCACTCAATAAGAATGTATCGATGAATCGATAGACTACACCTTAAAGTAATTAACATACGTTAAATAGCGTGACAAATTGAAAACTGCGGCCAGGTGGCCTAGCCACATAATTAACCAAAACGACGAAAATACAATCAGTTAGATAATAAACCTGGATCGTATCGAGGGGTATTATGCAATACCTCCGATAGGTTTCTATGAAATCAAAATCAGCAATCCTACTTGCGCAATATGCAGTTTGTACTATTTGAAGACCGAACGAGGACTCACGTTATCAACAGGTTTCCATTCTGTGCCTCAATTCTCAGCTCGTATCTATCTATCTATCCATCTATCTATCTAACTATCTATCTATCTATCCCTGCTGTCAAAAAGGCAATAGCTCAGCCGTCGTACTTTAACAATGTGTGTGTGTATAAATCAATGTATATTTGCAAAAAAAAAAAAAAAACAACAACAAGCAAACAGACGATATATAAAAACAATAATTAACAAAAAAAAAGACAAAATCAAAGACGAGATCGATGTGATTGGGAGGACAAGATCGAAGTAGAGAAGTATATAGTGTTAAATCAGTGACCAGTAATATCTTACCTCCACCACCATTAATTCCATTACCACATCATTAACTTCACCACCACCTCAACCACTATTATCACCACCACCACCTCCACCACCATTACCACCACCACCATTACCACCTCCACCACCACCTCCACCATTATTACTTCCCCCACACCAATATCTCTACACCATCAATCCCCATCATTACTCTCACCGTTACCCCGTCCCCCTTACCACCACCACCACCATTTTCTCTCCCACCACCATTACCCCCTCATCATTACTCCCTCACTATTTGCCTCCTCACCATTCCCCTCTATCATTACCGCCCTCCACCGCCAATAGCTCACCATTACTCCCCACCCCGCTCCACCATAGTACTATTACTAAGTACCACAGGCTACTGTCAGTTGATACGACTGAAATCGTCAAACCAGCGTCAGATTCTTTTAAAACGATAAACAAGAGGAGACAACTGACTCGTTAAGCCATTCCCAAATGGGCGCCATTTTGTTTACTTACCTTGTACCTATCAGAGGGAAATATTTACATCACGAGCGACGTTTGTATGCAAATGGAGTGTTTCCAAGTAAAACAAACAAATGTATGTATGTTTGTGTATTTATAAATATATATGCATATATGTATGTAGATATGTTTGTATGAATCTATGTATGATTGTATGTATATACAAATATATATAGGTTTGTATGTAAATATATATATATATGTATTTATATATGATTGTATGTATATATGATTGTATATATATATATATATAAACTTTGATAACTTTGATAGGTTTCGGCCAGTATTGGTCCAGGCCATGTCTAACCTGGCGAAATCTTTCGAATCAGGATTTGGACACGGTGGCCCACTCAAGTAGAGAGCTATTGTTTACGGAGATATATCTGGGTGGAGGAGGTTTATCCGGGATTTGGTGAAACAATTTGTCCAAAGTCTTCAGGAACTTTATGGGGTCTGTTTCTGTTTTAATGTGTTTTGTTGTAATGTTAATGAGATTGGGGCAATTGAGGTGAAATAATTGTGCCGTATTGTTGTTATGAAATGCGAGTGTAATATTTGTCATGGGGGGATATCACGGGGCCCAAGCCTTGGGTGTACCTCAAAGGTGATGCCAACATCATTTGAGCTCACGGCGACGTTGGAGTGAATAAAGTTTGAGCTTTTCTAGTCAACCCCAATAGTCAAGGCCTGTCATGCCATCTATCTTTTTTGTGATTGACCTTTGAGGTGCTTCAACTTTCATGATACGTTGTTTCGTGTGGGGAGACCACAGTGGACACCACTATTCAGGGTAGGGTCGAGCAAATGTGGAGAAGAAAAGATGACGGTGTGGATATCTCTCGACTGGAAGGTCCTGAGAATCCAGGAACACATTCTGCAGGCCATGTCAACTTTGCTGTTTATATGAGTGGCCCAGCTTATGTTGTTGTCCACAATTACTCCCAAGTCTCTGATGTTGTTGGATGCCATGACAGTTTCACCTGAAACAACATATATCACTTACCAAATTGAATCGTAAGTCAAATAATAGGGTGTCAGGTGTGTGTATATATATGTGTATATGTGTGTGTGTATAAATATATGTGTGTATGTGTGTGTGTGTGTGTGTACGTTCGATTAATGTATTTCGTTTATGTCATAAAGTGAGTAAAAAAACCCATACATATATGAGAGAGAGAGAGAGAGAGAGAGAGAGATAGAGAGATAGAGAGAGAGAGAGAGAGAGAGAGAGAGAGATGTTGTCCCGGGTTCAATCGGGGGGCAACCGCAAAAAATAAGGTACTCAATACATAGCAGAGTATAAATATTTAATATAGAAATGGCTTCTACGGGACTATAACTGTTTCATTCGGGAGAAATCATCAGGAAAGTCCTGATATATATATGTATATATAAAATAAAATAAATAAGTTAAATATTTAAAATTTGGCTTCGTTTATTACTGCTATATATATTTGGGTGACAGCCATCTTTGGCTGTGACCTCTTCAGGCAGTCCGAATTGGTGTGGTAGAGACAGGTACACATGTTGTTGAGGTGTTTAACTTCGTCAATACTCTGATATGCCCAGTTCCTGGTTGGGATGGGAACTTCCCTCTAGCTTTAAAGACAGCAGCCCCACCATACCACTGCCTCGATCGAGCCCTGTGACAACACATACCTATGCATATGTCCATACATAGATACTGTTATTTAAGATTGTACATGCACAGATACTTACATGTGTGTGTGTGTGGGTGGCTTCTCGCAACCCATCACTTACTCTCCCACTATCAACAACAGCAATAAGAAAAGAAAGTGTAACAATAAACAAACTATCTGGTTCTCTCCTCCCTTCTCACTCAACGTTAAAACCAATGTAGGCAAACATTTCTAGCCCTCTTAGATAGACACTTTCCCATAGGTCATAAATACCGCTCCATCTTTAACCGACACAAAGTAAAACTAGGATACTCCTGCGCTAAGAACATGAAGCCCACATCACCAACAGCCCTAAGAGCAACACCTCACCAGGGTGCTCTTTCCCCCTTCAACAGCAATGCAACACACCCGCTATAATTTATGAAACAGGGGTCACTTCCAACCGACCAAATCAACCACAGGAGGTCAAATCCTATGTAGGTATGGCGGAGGGCCGATTTAAGGAACCTTTCCTGAACCACCAGTCGACCTTTAGGTACCCGTCAACCGTTCATCCACGAAACTCGCGAGCCACGTATGGTCCCTCAAGGACTCAAGTATAGGGTACTCCATTAAATGGAAAGCCATCACCAAGTCCAAGCCATACGCAAGGGGAAATCCGTCGTGTGGAGAATGTATTGATGAACGAATAAATATTCTAAAGAGATTATGCAATAGTGATTGCCTAAACACGAGAAATGAATTCCTCACACGTTGTCCACACGTCTCGTAACATCTCTTGCATAACTACAAAACTCCGGATTGAATTACAACACCATGATAATTTTCTTATCAACTAGAAACTTTTCGGACTTTCGCAGTTATCTCCCTTAAACCTCTCGCACGCATTTTAATATTGCCTGTGAAGTGACCGGTTTCTGCGCATGCGCGTTCGTACGGTTATCCTTCCTGTTCCGTATAACCATGTACATTACGAGCTGAGGATCCGCTAAGGTGAAACAATTGTTTATGGTGAACTAACTGCTGTGTAACCACTTCTCTCTCTCTCTCTCTCTCTCTCTCTCTATATATATATATATATATATATATATATATATATATATATATATATATATATATATATATATATATATATATATGGTGAACTAACTGTTGTGTAACCCCTTATATATATATATATATATATATATATATATATATATATATATATATATATATATATATATATATATATATATTAATATAAGATCGGAGGCCATATTCAGTTGCACAGGTTTATTTAAAACTCCGTTGTACATATTTCACTGATTACTATCAGTTAAGATAGCTTTGAACTCTTCAAACGGCATAACCTAAAATAAGCATTGAAACTTCCTAAGAAACCTTTAAATTTAGGAAAATCCAATAATTTTCCCGAAAATAATTTCTTTTCCTGATAGAAGGGACCAGGCGAACACGTGGTGTTGTTTCTTCGACGGCCTGGCTCCTGTCAATATACATATAAGTATATATATATATATACATATATATATATATATATATATATATATATATATATATATATATATATATATATATATATATATATATATATATATATATATATATATATATAATAGGAAAAGGTATGACCCCGACGGCAGAGCTCAAACCGTTTCGACAGCTATTTCTGGACTCCAGAAATAGCCGTCGAAACAGCTTGAGCTCTGCCGTCGGGGTCATATTTTTTTCTATTACCCACTCTACTACCCTAAGTATTGAGTAATCTGGTGCGTTATGGTCCATCTGGTTCCCTACCACAATTCCTTCGTTATATATATATATATATACATATACACACACACACACATACATATATATATACATATATATTTAGATATACATATATATATATATATATATATACATATACATATATATATATATAGTAATAATAATAAAATTTGAAGACTAAAATCCAAAGAGGGCCGATAAGGATAAATATATAAAAAAAAATATATAAGAACCGTAGAGCAAATATTTATTAAAATAACAGATTAAAGTTTAAGCAAAGAACCGCTGCTTTCACCATTAACGGGATCTTCTGAAGCTAAAAAAGTCAATCTGTGAACTTAGAAGTGAATATTTCAAACAACGTTGCAACCGGAGAAAGACAGGAAGACGATACTTTGGTTCGTGGAAACGTTCCCTGGCAAAGAACGGGAAAAAACGAATATAATACGTCATTATTTGGAGCGGTGAAAAACAATTACACGCAAAGACACAACCACGTTAATGGTATAAAAGAAGTCGTAGACTAATGTTCTCTTAGGTGGTTCATAGAGACGTTCTCTGGCAATGAACGGAAAAAACGAAGATAATACATCATAGGTGGAGCGGGGAGAACAATTGCACGCATAGACAAAACCACGTAAATGGTATAACTGAAGTCGTAGACTAAAATTCTAACTAGGAAATCGAATGATTCTCAGCTTCTGTGTTAAGAATAAAGTAAATAAATTACAGAGGTAATTGAAATTAAATAAATACATACACGCATCCAAATACATACATACACAAGCATATGCAAAAAGACTCGCCATAGGTATACAAATACACGCACGTACACGCGAAAAAAAACAAAAAAAAACGCACGCACATACAGAACCCACGCAACGCCGGTTCCCGCACGCATATGAATGAATACATCAAATACACATAAAAATATATCTAAAAAAATATAACTATATATATGTGTGTTTATGTGTGTGAGTGTGTGCGCGCGCGTATACATATAATTAAATAAACGTATATAAATAAATAAATACGTATATAATAACCACACACACAAACCTACATATAAATACACATATGTTCGGAGACGTACGTCAACCAAAACGCAAAGTACACAAATACACACACCCTACATACGTACGAACCCGCATACACATACAGACGCAAAACTCCAGTATACGCATAACCAGAGCATATCTACCAGAATATATAATATATACACCATAACATATACAATCAAATATACGTACTAGAAAGTATACGTACCAACACAAAACATACAGGTAATATATACTTACCTATACAAATAAGTAATGGTATAAACAAAACATATACTTAGCTACCACATCAAGACGTAAAATATCCGCGTATAGTTTGTACTATCCGTTGTGGGGCTGTAATACAGGAATGTTTTGTGCAATTTATGTTTACAAGCCGAAATTGCCTCAGATGTTTTGTTTAAGATGTGGTCTTTGGCATAGAGTATTTCCAGGGCCTCAGCGGCGCGTAGGTCACATGGTCTTTTATTTCCGTTATACGATCTAGCCCGCACCAGGATCTCCCGGTGTAACTTATATTGGGTGTGATTGTCTTTTAGACTCCAGATATAAGCTGAAAGTGACGTCATATTCCTTCTTAAGGGGTAACGAAAAGAATGGGTATGCATGTAAAGACGCTCCTTGAATCTATGGGCGGTTAACCCTATGTAAGCCCTATGGGACGTGGGTGTAGACTCCAGATATAAGCTGAAAGTGACGTCACATTCCTTCTTAAAGGGTAACGAAAAGAATGGGTATGCATGTAAAGACGCTCCTTGAATCTATGGGCGGTTAACACTATGTAAGCCCTACGTGACCTTACATTTGTAGACAATGTTACTAGAGAAGCATTTCCCGGATAGGGGGCAGTCAACCCGATTCCTACAACTACAGTTAGTACTAGCTACAAGGTTGCACGTGTTCCGACGGCTAGGTAGTTTAGTTAAATTTGAATCTGTGATGTTATGTGCAAGGTTAGGAGTCGTAGAGTAAAAAATTTTAATAGTATTTCTATTAAAAATGTTTACTATATTTATGGGTAGGGGGAAAATGCTTCGTAATAAGGGAGAGAAAGATCTTAGCTAATGGTGTGGCCACCTCCATATTATATGGTGGGTTATACCATATAATGCGTCGGGATCTATTTCTTCTAGGTCTATTCTCGTACTCTGTATAAGCTACCTTATCGACAAATCCACTCAGAACAAGAGCTTCATTGTAATATGTGGAATGGTCGTTGAAATTATGCACGTTAGTAGATAGACGGGAAAGCCTCAAAGAAACGTTTCTTACCAGGTTCTTCGTTATGCTGGCAGGATGGTTAGAATGCTTACTTATTTAATTAAGCGTATCATTCGGCTTTCTATACGGGTAATGCAAGCCATTCGATAAATTGAGGGTAACGTCGAGGTAATTAACGACCGAGAGGTTGGCCTCAACCTGTATGGGGATGTTGTATCCTTTAAAGAAGGCTGTGAGTTCTTTTCTGAACCTGTCGCAAGCACGTGGGCCGCACTTTGCCATGGTAAAAAGACCATCATCACGGTACAAACCACCGCCCACGTTGGGGAATTCTTCCTTGATACAGAAAAGAAGGAAAAGGCCGATAAGATCAGTACCCTCCGCAGAATCGCTGGCGCCCATACTCACATCGAATGGGGTACTATTAGATTTTTAATCCAAATAGAGTCGTCGAAATTAATCACCGACTTACGGACATTGAGGATGACATCAACTTCGAAATCCTTAACCACTGTGAGTGTTTTAGCGAAATTGATAGCTCCAATGAGTAATTATTGATGTCGAATTGGATAAAACGGCAATGTTCCTTGTTGCCTATGCCGTTGAGCCAATCAATCACCGCGAAAGAATTGTTCCACAGTGTAAGAGGGGCCAAACTTCTAATTTCAGGTATAATTCTATCAAGAATCCTTTTACTAAGTCTACCTAAATCCGACTTCGTAGGGTTAATAAGCCGAATAGAGGGGTTGTTAGGAAAATTGGATTTGTGATCCTTCAGGGTAAAGTGGGGAGAAATAGTGTCCAGAGGTTCAGTCCGGTCCAGGATGTTGAGTATTTCTAGGGTCTCAGCGGCACAGATGTCACATGGTCTTTTATTTCCGTTATGCGATCTAGCCCTCGCCAGGATTTCCCAGTGTAACTTATATTGGGTGTGATTGTCTTTTAGACTCCAGATATAAGCTAAAAGTGATGTCATATTCCTTCTTAAAGTGTAACGAAAAGAATGGGTATGCATGTAAAGACGCTGCTTGTATCTATTGGCGGTTAACCCTATGTAGGCCTTTCGGGACGTGGGTGTTTCAACCTTTCATTTGTAGACAATGTTACTAGAGAGGCATTTCCCGGATAGGGGGAAGTCCACCCGATTCCTACAATTACAGTTCGCACTAACTACAGGGTTGCACGTGTTCCTACGGCTAGGTAGTTTAGCTAAATTTGAAGCTGTGATGGTATGTGCAAGGTTAGGAGTCGTAGAGTAAGAAATGTTAATAGTATTTCTATTAAAAATGTTACTATATTTATGTGTAGGGGGAAAATGCTTCGTAATAAGGGAGAGGAAGATCTTAGCTAATGGTGTAGCCACCTCCATATTATATGGTGGGTTATCCTTCGAAAATGATGTCTTGGAACTCATACTGAGTATCAAATTTCGGAATAGGAGCAATTCCTTCCAGTAGGACCTGAAGAATAGAATTCGTTCTATTAAGGATGTTAATGCCGTGCACGTCCACTCCAACAAAACTGGCAACCTATATCAAGTGGAGCGCAGTACTTACCATTAACTACTACATAATGCTGTAACTAAGGATTACCGTAAAACTAATCGGAGCGTCATTAATGAAATCAACGATGCTGGGTTTAAAATCACCTCCGATCTCAACATCCTGGACCGGACTGAACCTCTGGACACTATTTCTCCCCACTTTACCCTGAAGGATCACAAATCCAATTTTCCGAACAACCCCTCTATTCGGCTTATTAACCCTACGAAGTCGGATTTAGGTAGACTTAGTAAAAGGATTCTTGATAGAATTATACCTGAAATTGGAAGTTTCGCCCCCCTTGCACTGGGAACAATTCTTTTGCGGTGATTGATTGGCTTAACGGCATATGCAACAAGGAACATTGGCGTTTTATCCAATTCGACATCAATAATTACTACTCCTCCATCACTTTACCACTTCTCCTTAGAGCTATCAATTTCGCTAAAACACTCACAGTGGTTAAGGATTTCGAAGTTGATGTCATCCTCAATGCCCGTAAATCGGTGATTAATTTCGACGACTCTATTTGGATTAAAAAATCTAATAGTACCCCATTCGACGTGAGTATGGGCGCCAGCGATTCTGCGGAGGTTACTGATCTTATAGGCCTTTTCCTTCTCTTCTCTATCAAGGAAGAATTCCCCAACTTGGGCGGTGGTTTGTACCGTGATGATGGTCTTTTAACCATAACAAAGTGCGGCCCACGTACATTCGACAGGTTCAGAAAAAAACTCACAGCCATCTTTAAAGGCTTCAACCTCTCCATACAGGTTGAGGCCAACCTCTCGGTCGTTAATTACCTCAACGTTACCCTCAATTTATCGAATGGCTTGCATTGCCCGTATAGAAAGCCGAATGATACGCTTAATTACATAAGTAAGCATTCTAACCATCCTGCCAGCATAACGAAGAACCTGGTAAGAAACGTTTCTTTGAGTCTTTCCCGTCTATCTACTAACGAGCATATTTTCAACGACCATTCCACATATTACAATGAAGCTCTTGTTCGGAGTGGATTTGTCGATAAGGTAGCTTATACAGAGTACGAGAATAGACCTAGAAGAAATAGATCCCGACGCATTATATGGTATAACCCACCATATAATATGGAGGTGGCCACACCATTAGCTAAGATCTTTCTCTCCCTTATTACGAAGCATTTTCCCCCTACCCATAAATATAGTAAACATTTTTAATAGAAATACTATTAAAATTTCTTACTCTACGACTCCTAACCTTGCACATAACATCACAGATTCAAATTTAACTAAACTACCTAGCTGTCGGAACACGTGCAACCCTGTAGTTAGTGCTAACTGTAATTGTAGAAATCGGGTTGACTGCCCCGACTACAAATGTAAGGTTGAAACACCCACGTCCCGTAGGGCCTACATAGAGTTAATCGCCCATAGATTCAAGCAGCGTCTTTACATGC
The DNA here is from genome assembly GCA_964016885.1 of Eledone cirrhosa. Taxonomy (NCBI): domain Eukaryota; kingdom Metazoa; phylum Mollusca; class Cephalopoda; order Octopoda; family Eledonidae; genus Eledone; species Eledone cirrhosa. The sequence goes on along the minus strand of OZ024757.1, from coordinate 3,823,476 downwards.
ATACCCATTCTTTTCGTTACCCTTTAAGTAGGAATATGACGTCAATTTCAGCTTATATCTGGAGTCTAAAAGACAACCATACCCAATATAAGTTACACTGGGAGATCCTGGTGCGGGCTAGATCGTATAACGGAAATAAAAGACCATGTGACCTACGCGCCGCTGAGGCCCTGGAAATACTCTACGCCAAAGACCACATCTTAAACAAAAAATTTGAGGCATTTTCGACTTGTAAACATAAATTGCACAAAACATTCCTGTATTGCAGCCACGCATTATACCCTAACGGATAGTACGAACTATACGCGGATATTTTACGTCTTGATGTGGTAGCTAAGTATATGTTATGTTTATACCATTACTTATTTGTATAGGTAAGTATATATTACCTGTATGTTTTGTGTTGGTACGTATACTTTCTCGTACGTATATTTGATTGTATATGTTATGGCGTATATATTATATATTCTGGTACATATGCTTTGGTTATGTGTATACTAGAGTTTTGCGTCAGTGTGTGTATGCGGGTTCGTACGTATGTAGGGTGTTTGTATATGTGTACTTTGCGTTTTGATTGACGTACGTCTCCGAGCATATGTGTATTGATATGTAGGTATGTGTGGGCGCTTGTTATATACGTATTTATTTATATAAGTTTATTTAATTGTATGTATACACGCACAGACACACACATATATATATATATATTTTTTTATATATATACTTTTATGTGTCTTTGGTGTATACATTTGTATGCGTGCGAGTACAGCCGTTGCGTGGGTTCTGAATGTGCGTGCGGTTTTTTTGTGTGTTTTTTTGTGTACGTGCGTGTATTTGTATACCTATGGCGAGTGTTTTCGCGTATGCTTGTGTATGTACGTATTTGGATGCGTGTATGTATTTATTTAATTTCACTTACCTCTGTAATTTATTTACTTTATTCTTAACTCAGAATCCGAGAATTATTCGATTTCCTAGTTAGAATTTTAGTCTACGACTTCAGTTATACCATTTACGTGGTTTTGTCTATGCGTGCAATTGTTCTCTCGCTCCAGATATGGCGTATTATCTTCGTTTCTTTTCCGTTCATTGCCAGAGAACGTCTCTATGAACCACCTAATATATTATTAGTCTACGACTTCTTTTATACCATAAACCTTGGTTTTGTCTTTGCGTGTAATTGTTTTTCACCGCTCCAAATAATGACGTATTATATTCGTTTTTTCCTGTTCTTTGCCAGGGAACGTTACCACGAACCAAAGAATCGTCTTCCTGTCTTCCTCCGGTTGCAACGTTTTTTGAAATATTCACTTCTGCGTTCACAGATTGACTTTGTTAGTTTCAGAAGATCCCGTTAAGGGTGAAAGCAGCGATTCTTTGCTTAAACTTTAATCTGTTATTTTAATATATATATATATATATTGTTATACTTTGGGAGGTTCATATTGCCAATAAGAAACACACACACCAGTTGCTTTCACTCCAATTTATTATAAATTAAATTATAAATTTAAAAATTTATAAATTTCCGGTAGGTTGGTTGGTTCCATAACCGGACGGTTGTTCATATATTGTCAATGTTCTTTCGTCACACAAATAAAAACACACAGACACCCGGATGTAACACATGCGCAAACTAAGCACACAACAAAACACAAAAACAAGATGGCGTAGGACAGAACAAAGGAGAGGCACAAAACAAAGAAAAGAATCCCCAGTCACTGAAGAGGTAACAGAATGTGTGACGAAAGAACTTTGACAATATATGAACAACTTTCCGGTTATGGAACCAACTAACCAACCAACCGGAAATTTATAATTTTTTAAATTTATAATAAATTGGAGTGAAAGCACCTGGTGCGTGTGTTTCTTATTGGCAACATGACCCTCCCAAAGTATAACAATATCGGTTTCAACACACGTTTTCAGATAAAGAATCTTGCTAAACACATTCAGTAACGAAATATATATATATATATATATATATATATGATAAAACATGTTTATAGAATCACAAGATAAAATATATACCATTTCCTCTCCCAATTAGCGTAATTAACTATATAAAAAATTGAATAGACCAGGCTATAAGAATGAGGCGTCTATGAAGAAAGCTCCAACAAATAATCGAATCTAGCCCTTCGCGTCGGCCGCAACGGAATATTTATAGAATATTTCGACAGCGTAATCGCCCAGATACAGTCAATTAAACAGAATTAGGTGTAAAATAAACTAGGAGAAAATAGAATACAATTAAAACCCCTACCATGGTTTCGTCCGCATTTTGAGATTTCCAGTAATTATGTAATAATTATGTAACTCGAGCATCGGATTCATCAGGAGATTTGCTCTGATCTAGACACTAAATTTTCCCAAGTGATCGCGCCAAGAATTCATTCAAAATGGCTAA
>OZ024757.1:3763566-3816066 GCA_964016885.1 Eledone cirrhosa | reverse complement strand
AAAGTAAAAAGCACAAGCCAAAAAATCACAATAAAAAAACACAAACAAAAAAACACAGGGAAAGAAGTTATAAGCAAGGACAATTTGTGTACAATGCAGGAGTCAATACAGTCAATAAGGCATGTATGAGGAAAGAGTTATAATGCAGTTGAAATAAACATATTTGGTGTGGGGTGTTAAAGCATGTTATAATTGATGTTTAAGATAGTGTGCAATTTGTTAGAGAGGCATATGGTGATAATGTATGTATTTTTTATGTAAGGTGTAATGTAAAGCCCTATATAGAGTTCGGTATGTGATTTTCATTTAAGTGTTTTTGTGTTGTAGTTCGTATTTTTGTGTATATGTTGTTTGTTACTCACAGCTATTAACCATGGGATTATTTTAAGTCGTTTATGGTCAATAGGTGTTTGTTTGTTAAATGTAAATTCCTCCGAATTACTGGCCATGTTGTTATTGTAGGTATATTATCTTATGCATTTTTTATCTGTAAATTATCTTTTCTAAGGTTTGTATTAATCGTTATTAAGCTGTTGGTAAACCGTTAGGTTACTTAATTTTATAAGTTTACACAGGAAGTTGTAAAGGGGGTTAATAAAAAAGGGAGGTAATTAATGTTGTTGATAAATTAAGGGTTGTTATAATATTGTGGTAGTGTTATAAATTAATCTATATAGAGTGTATAAAATATAATAATATAAAATATTCTTGGTTATATAATTGCTAGCTTTTAAACTTCTGTGTGTGTGTGTGTGTGTGTAGGGGGGGGGGGTAATTTAGTTTATTATAACTAGATAGTTTTTACATAGTTAGTATATGCATGTATAATATAAGGCATATACATATGTGTGACAATGTATAAACATATATATATACACACACGCACATATCTGCACACACACTTTTACACACATATACATATATATATATATATATATATACACACATTCACACACATATGTATACATACACACATCTACATATACATATATATATACATACATACACACACACATATATATATATATATATATACATGCAAACATACTGATTGTGTAGAGATAGTTGAAGTTTGTTATGACAGGATAGTGAGTTGCATAATATATACTGAAGTAATTGGTGTTATATACACAGTTGTCTGCTATTTAGTTCAGATTGTATATTGAGAGTTTATTAGAATGTCTATATTATTTAAATATTTTAATTGTATAAGGTAAGAGATCAAACAGCGGTTTATTGACTTTATGTAGGTTAGTGTGGTCTTTTAATTAAGGTGTAGTCATATATTCATGAAAGTCTAGTTCATTTGTTCCCAACCAGAGGGCTATGGCCCACCAGTAGGCCATAGCAAGTTATTGGGGGAGCCACGGGAATTAACTAAAAATCACAAAATTTCATACATAAAAAAGAAGAGTAGTTTCCTAACATAATTTTTTCTTTTTCTTGCTTCAAATTTTTATATTCAACTTTTTATCAACTTTCTACCTTTTCTAATTATGATTTCACTTCACTTGATAATTATTTAAATCTGGATATAACAATTTATGTTTTAGTAAATAAACTTAGTAAAGAAAGTTATTTTTATAACAGGATATATATTATTTATTTTAGTAAATTTCTCATTGACAAAATTACTTTGACTGAAATAAAAAGACATGCCGAAATTATTTCTACATAAAAGAATTATATCAAAAATTTTTTTTTTGGGGGGCCATACTGTTTTGCTATATCATTAAGGTGGAATTTATTATAAAAGGTTGGGGACAGCTGGTCTAGTTGGATAAATGAAGGTCTAGTTGGATAAACAACAAGGTGGTCTAGTGTTATCTCCGACAAATAAATAATACGGGCGCGAAATTTAATGAACTTGTTCACGTGACAGCCATAATTTCATTTATAACCAATCAGATTACATTTTTTTAGTAAAAGCCTTCGTGAGCCCCCTTTTTTTAAGTAAAAAGTAATTCAAACACTCATATATGAAAACACAACCTGAGCCCCCCCTTGTTTGAATAACTTTGTAACGCGAACTGGCGCGAAATTTATTATACTTATTGACCAACCAATCAAATTACTTCCGTAAAAACCTGGCGTTTCGAGTGACTTTTTTCCATATAAAACAAGTAACATTCAAAGACCAACCAGATGTGAGAAAAACCACAGACCCTCCATCTCAACTCTACTTTTGAAACTGCGAAACCGGTAAAGGAGCCAAATGAATATAAATATATTTTTTAAAATAAGACTCCAGTTGCATTTTCGATGTCTTTTTTTCTTTATACTTTCACTCATGTAGGTTATTTTTAATTTTGTAAAAAAACCTCACTTTCTAATACATACCCACCACACGAAGAGCGAAAATGCCACCAAAGTCTCAACAAAACAACAACTCACTGAACCAGGACATCTTAAATGAACTCAAAGAGATTTCCTCTAAATTTTGACCAACAAAGTGGACCAAATGCACATCTCTAAAAAAGGACCCCACGAAGAAACAGAGAATACCCAAGAGACGAATATTACTCCAGCATTAACTAAACTAATAGAAACCATTGAAACAGCAATCCTCCAAAAGCTGTAACAGCCATTAGAACCCAATCTACGAGATGTCCACTCAGTGAAAAACACCCTAACCAATATATGGACTCAAAAGCTCACAGCCCGCAAATTCGCCTTTTGGAATCTCCTAAAAAATAATGGCAAGGCAGACATATATGAAAAGTGGCTAAACTCTACCCCAATCATTCTCCCCCAAAAACTCCAGAAAAAACCAATCCCGAATGAGCCAGAAAACCAACAAAGACTTAGGGAAAAGATGGTGTTAGAAAAGTTTAAAATAGAAATAGAACTGTTACGATTAAGAGCCAACTCCAACGAAGAAAAATTCAAGTCACTCGACCAACAGATGGTAACAGAAATCTCAAGGCACTCTGAAGGCCTACTCTATGAAAAAACCTTAAAACTTTGGAAAGAAAACTGTGAGGATGAAGAACTAACATCCCTGCAGCGATGGGGAAAAAACGCCAACTGGTTCAACAACTACGAAATGGATTTCAAAAATGAACAACATACAGGTAACCCATTTTTAAAACAAACTAAAACTCACACACCACATGCACAACAAATAACAAAAAAAGTAACAAAACATGCACAACAAATAACAAAAAAAGTAACAAAACATGCACAACAAATAACAAAAAAAGTAACAAAACATGCACAACTAATAACAAAAAAGTAACAAAACGTCCAACATACCCCCAGCAAAACTATAACGATAATCCCAGAACCCATAGACAAAACTATAACCCTACTAACAAAAAAGGAAGATCCCCCAACACAAGACAGGACCCGATCCGCAGATCACAACCCACACAAAACATATTCCCAAACCGTAGACCCCTGCCCACACAGAGCCTGTTCAAAAATCGTAGATCCCAACCCACACAGAGGAACAAAATCTACAACCCGGAATATCAACAAACCGAGCCTCAATACGTCCGAAACTTCTATACAATACCACACAACAACAGGGGAAATGCCATTAGATATAATAATACAATTGAAAAAACATTCCGGAAAAATAATTTTTTAGACCAAGGCTACAGGACCCACGACACCCGGTGGCACAAACCGATTTTGAAAAACCGAAAATAATCAACCTTTCAAATACAAACCTCTCAGCCCAACAAGTAAAATTCTCTCTAAAGGACTGAAATTCACACCAACACCACAATACTCTAACCTCAATGAGATAAATGACAATATCTCACACTTCTGTAGAAAATTACGTCTCGCGGAGGAATTCTTTGACAAGGAGAATAACGACCAATCAATTCTACGGAATAAAAGCAGCTACAACCCAACAAAAGGTAGAAACAGAGTTCTGGACAAATTTTGTGACCACATAGCCACTTTCCCATACCATGAACTACCGCAACCTAAACCCAAACCCAACACGAGTCGAAGGGAATGGGAGATTATCCATGAACTAAAAAACAATACGGGCATTATAATTAAGGAAGCGGACAAGGGAAGTACTGTTGTCATTATGGATGATGAAAAATATAAAAATTCTATGCTCTCTCTCTTACAAAATACTAATTACTATGAAACAGTAAAAAACTACCAGCAATCAAAAACAATGACCAGAATTGACACACTGAATTGTCGATACCAGGAAGACTTAACTAAAAAGGAACGCGATTATTTAACACATTTTGAATACAAAACCAGCAACCTTTACGGACTTCCGAAGAACCACAAGTGTAAAATAATTAACGATGCCTGTAAACAATCCACCTCAGCCTGCGTGAACACACAATACCCCACATACCTTAAATTAAGACCAATTGTAGCGGCCCACAATGTGAAACACACAGACTGATCAACTTTATAGACATACTACTAAAACCAATTCTCAAACACATACCAAGCCTTGTAAAAGACGATCTGGACCTCTTAAATCACCTCCCCAAACATGTCAACAACGATACTATTATTATGTCTTTCGATGTAGTGAATCTCTACACAACGATCTCACATCAATACGGACTACAAGCAATAGGATTCTGGCTAGAGAAATATCCCAATGAGATACCTGACAGAATAGAAAAAAGCTTCATCACCGAGGGATTAAAATTTATCTTACAGAACAACTTTTTTGATTTCGATGACAGTACTTACAAGCAAATATCGGGGACTGCAATGGGTACAAAATCCGCTCCGACTTATGCCAACTTAGTCATAGCATACTTAGAAGTCCAGATTTATGAACAGTCCAAATCAAAATACGGATTAAACTTCCACAAATAGTTATCAGAGAATTGGAAACACTACTTGGATGAGTGTCTCTTTCTTTGGCCCCCACACACTCGACCAACTGAATGATTTCAAAAATTTAATAAACGGCATCAATAACCACATCCAATTCACAATGGAATACAGCCAAGATCAACTCCATTTCTGGACATCTTAATCTTAAAAAAAATACAAATATTAAAACTGACATACACTACAAACCAACAGATTCCAAACAATACCTGCTATTCACATCCAACCATCCAAAGCACACGAAGACGAACATTCCTTTTAACCTAGCAAGAAGAATTTGCACAATTGTCTCCAATTATGAAACGCGAAAGAATTAAAGGAAATTCTACTCGAAAGACAGTACCCACCATTACTAATAAATAATGGAATAGAAAGCGCTAAAGTAATATGCATTGATGAATTACGAAAACAGAAACAAATTCAAGGTACGTCCAATATTCTATCATATATCTCAACACACACAACCCAAGAAATGCGGAACGTCTCACTACTGAAACAAGACCCAAGAATGAAAAAAGCCCTTGAAACACACAAAATAATCAAAAGCAAAAGGCAACCGAAATCACTGAAAAGATTACTCACCAATGCCAAATTACCTACCACAAACCCACAACCGTCAAAAAATGTGGTCGCTCTAATTATGAAACCTGCACTCACCTCATTGAAGGCAACACGTATACATTTAAATCAGGACAAAATTTTGCTGTAAAAAATCACTTCACTTGCTCATCAAAAAATCTACTTTATGCCATTAAATGTAAAGGATGCAATGAAGATTATATAGGACAAAATAAACTCACACTCAGAAACAGAATGACAGTTCATTGCCAACAATTACGAGATCCAACCACGAGACAGATACCACTAAGCGCACATCTAGACATATGCGCAAGTAATAAGACACCCAAATTCCAAGTCTTCCCATTTTACCTTTGCGCTGACAATACAACAGAACAAATAAGAATAAATAAGGAAAATATGTGTATTCAAAAATATAGACCAGCATTAAATATGGTTTAATATACATTATGTCAACACCATAACATGCTAACCATCCAAACAGACACATGCACACATACATAACACCTGCTACTTTAGAAAATAAAAACCCGAACTAAATAAACCTTAACATAAGTTTGCGCTGACAATACAACAGAACAAATACGAATAAGTAAGGAAAATATGTTCATTCAAAAATATTCCTACTAACGGAATAATTCCCACACAAAATATATATATTCTCTCCATCTTAACATACTCCCACACACACATAACACCCATATACACACACACACAACTCCCTCCCCCATTTCTACCAATAGAATCATCTTCCTATACACACACACACACACACACACACACACACTCACACACACACACACACACACACACACACACACACACACACACACACACACACACACACACACACACACACACACACACACACACACACACACACACAAACAAACATACATATGTCTACTTTCTTTATCTCAATAGAAAATCTGAGCTCTGACACCCCAGCGAACTAGCCATATTCACTGAACCAGAACAATTGTCCCATCCCATTTCTCTTGACTATTCTTTTGCTTGTCATAAAATTCTCTAAATGGCTACAAAATAAATAATACGGGCGCGGACTTGTTCACGTGACAGTCATAATTTCATTTATAACCAATCAAATTGCATTTTTTTTTAAAAAGCCTTCGTGAGCCACTTTTTTTATTGTCATAAAATTCTCCAAAAGGCTACAAAACATATTCCGAAATACGGGCCCGAAATGTAATGAACTTGTTCACGTGACAGCCATAATTTCATTTATAACCAATCAGATTATATTTTTTTAGAAAAAGGCTTCGTGAAGGCTTATTTTTTAAGTAAAAATAATTCAAACACTCATATATGAAAACACAACCTGAGCAGACACCCCCCCCCCTTGTTTGAAGAACTTAGTAACACGAACTGGCGCGAAATTTATTATACTTATTGACCAACCAATCAAATTACTTCTCTAAAAATCTGGCGTTTCGAGCCACTTTTTTCCATATAAAACAAGTAACATTCAAAGACAAACCAGATGTGAGAAAAACCACAGACCCTCCATCTCAACTCTACTTTTGAAAAGCAGAAGAACTGCGAAACCGGTAAAGGAACCAAATAAATATATATATATTTTTTAAAATAAGACTCCAGTTGCATTTTCGATGTCATCTTTTTTTCTTTATACTTTCACTCGTGTAGGAGACCTGGGTTATTTTTCATTTTGTAAAAAACATCACTTTCTAATATATATATATATGTGTGTGTGTGTGTGGGTGTGTGTGTCTCTATATATATATATATAAGTATGTACCTGTATATATATATATGTGTATGTATGTGTATGTATGTATGTATGTGTATATATAGAAGCAGTGCTGTAGAAAACAGTGAGCAATACCAGTGAACATCAAATGGCGGAATATATTTAAAGGTCAAGGCAAGACTGACAGGATTAAAACCTCGGCACTGGCGTCTCAATAACCTCCTATATTCCTCTTATAAGTACTTCCACAAATACTAACACTACCTCTGTCACTCTGTCAATATATATATATATATATATATATAAACATGAGAAGAAAGAGGAATACTGCGTGGTTGCACATGGGTTACATATTAGAAAATTAGTCCCTCGTCAGTGATTTGACAACCATCATTGGTATTTCATCGCATTAAAAATTATATACCTCAGGTTGGTACGAGCAATAACTGAAAAAGCTATTGGGACAAGTGAGTCGCGTAAAGCGAGTGAGACAAGTAAATAACATAGAAGGATAAAAGCAAACCGAAGATGGGAAAAAAAAAACAAGCAACATGGTTATCCGGTCAGCATAAGCTGGGTCAATTTCATGAGCGATCAGAATATATATACATATATAAATATATATATATATATATATATATATATATATATATATACATTTATATATATACATTTATATATATATATATATATATATATATATATATATATATATATATATATATATATATGATATACGTAATGCAGCAAAAGAGAAAGTGAGAGACAGTGATAGGGAGCAAGAAAGACTGAGAGAAGGTGAGAAAGAGAGAGAGAGAGAGAGAGAGAGAGGGAGAGAGAGAGAGAGAGAGAAGGAGGTGAAAGAGAGACAGAGAGAGGAGGTGTGAGAGAGAGAGAAGGTGAGAGAGAGGGTGAGCTTTCACTACTCCGCCATCCGCCATCTGTATGATAAACTGGTCGTCTACAACTCGGTCAAATTTTTCATTATGAATCGATTTCAATGTTCGCATTTGGAAAGGAATTTCATGATTAGTCTTCTTAAGCAGACATTTCTTTGTGTGGTTTTATTTTCCCTGCATGGTATGATGGCATCTTCTCTTCATCTCCACCCTCCTTTATATTCTTCAACTAATAAGATGGTCTACCTGGTGACAGGACAAAAACACCCAGTACACTCTGTAAGGTGGTAGTGCTTGTGACACGACAAAACACCCAGTACACTCTGTAAGGTGGTAGTGCTGGTGACACGACAAAAGACCCAGTACACTGTAACGTGGTAGCGCTGGTGACACAACAAAACACCCTGATTACACTGTAAGGTGGTAGTGCTGGTGACACGACAAAACACCATATATACACTATAAGTTGGTAGTGCTGGTGACACGACAAAACACCCAGTATACTCTGTAAGTTGGTAGTGCTGGTGACACGACAAAACACCCAGTACATTCTGTAAGGTGGTAGTGCTGGTGACACGACAAAGCACACAGTACACTCTATAAGTTGGTAGTGCTGGTGACACGACAAAACACGCAGTACACTCTGTAAGGTGGTAGTGCTGATGACACGACAAAACACCCAGTACAGTCTGTAAGTTGGTAGTGCTGGTGACACGACAAAACACCCAGTACACTCTGTAAGGTGGTAGTGCTGGTGACACGACAAAACACCCAGTACACTCTGTAAGGTGGTAGTGCTGGTGACACGTCAAAATAACCCAGTACCCATTGTAAGTTGGTAGTGCTGGTGACACGACAAAACACCCAGTACACTCTATAAGTTGGTAGTGCTGGTGACACGACAATACACCCAGTACACTCTGTAAGGTGGCAGTGCTGGTGACACGACAAAACACACAGTACTCTCTGTAAGGTGGTAGTGCTGGTGACACGACAATACACCCAGTACACTCTATAAGGTGGTAGTGCTGGTGACACGACAAAAACACCCTGTATACACTGTAAGGTGGTAGTGCTGGTGACACGACAAAACACCCAGTGCACTCTGTAAGGTGGTAGTGCCGGTGGCACTACAAAACACCCAGTACACTCTATAAGGTGGTAGTGCTGGTGACACGACAAAAACACCCTGTATACACAGTAAGGTGGTAGTGGTGGTGACACGCAAAACACCCAGGACACTCTGTAAGGTGGTAGTGCTGGTGATACGACAAAACACCCTGTATACACTGTAAGGTGGTAGTGTGGGTGACACGACAAAACACCCAGTACACTCTGTAAGGTGGTAGTGCTGGTGACACGACAAAACACCCAGTACACTCTGTAAGGTGGTAGTGCTGGTGTCACAACAAAACACCCTGTATACTATAAGGCGGTAGTGCTGGTGTCACAACAAAACACCCTGCATACACTGTAAGGTGGTAGTGCTGGTGTCACAACAAAACACCCTGCATACACTGTAAGGTGGTAGTGTTGGTGACACGACAAAACACCCAGGACACTCTGTAAGGTGGTAGTGCTGGTGACACGACAAAACCACCCAGTACCCTCTGTGAGGTGGTAGTGTTGGTGACACGACAAAAGAACCCTGTACACTCTGTAAGGTGGTAGTGCTGGTGACACGTACAACACCCAGTACACTCTGTAAGATGGTACTGATGGTGACATGACAAAACACCCTGTACACTCTGTAAGATGGTAGCGCTGGTGACACGACAAAACAATCTGTATACACTGTAAGGTGGTAGTGCTGTGACACGACAAAAGAACCCAGTACACTCTGTAAGCTGGTAGTGCTAGTGATACAACAAAAGAACCCAGTACACTGTAAGGTGGTAGTGCTGGTGACACGACAAAACATCATATATACACTGTAAGGTGGTAGTACTGGTGACACGACAAAAACACCATGTATACACTGTAAGGTGGTAGTGCTGGTGACACGACAAAACATCTTATATACACTGTAAGGTGGTAGTGCTGGTGACACGACAAAAACACCCTGTATACACTGTACGGTGGTATTGCTGGTGACACGTCAAAACACCCAGGACACTCTGTAAGGTGGTAGTGCTGGTGACACGACAAAACACCCAGTACACTCTGTAAGGTGGTAGTGCTGGTGTCACAACAAAACACCCTGTATACTATAAGGCGGTAGTGCTGGTGTCACAACAAAACACCCTGCATACACTGTAAGGTGGTAGTGCTGGTGTCACAACAAAACACCCTGCATACACTGTAAGGTGGTAGTGTTGGTGACACGACAAAACACCCAGGACACTCTGTAAGGTGGTAGTGCTGGTGACACGACAAAACCACCCAGTACCCTCTGTGAGGTGGTAGTGTTGGTGACACGACAAAAGAACCCTGTACACTCTGTAAGGTGGTAGTGCTGGTGACACGTACAACACCCAGTACACTCTGTAAGATGGTACTGATGGTGACATGACAAAACACCCTGTACACTCTGTAAGATGGTAGCGCTGGTGACACGACAAAACAATCTGTATACACTGTAAGGTGGTAGTGCTGTGACACGACAAAAGAACCCAGTACACTCTGTAAGCTGGTAGTGCTAGTGATACAACAAAAGAACCCAGTACACTGTAAGGTGGTAGTGCTGGTGACACGACAAAACATCATATATACACTGTAAGGTGGTAGTACTGGTGACACGACAAAAACACCATGTATACACTGTAAGGTGGTAGTGCTGGTGACACGACAAAACATCTTATATACACTGTAAGGTGGTAGTGCTGGTGACACGACAAAAACACCCTGTATACACTGTACGGTGGTATTGCTGGTGACACGTCAAATCACCCAGGACACTCTGTAAGGTGGTAGTTCTGGTGATACAACAAAACACCCTGTATACACTGTAAGGTGGTAGTGCTGGTGACACGTCAAAATACCCAGGACACTCTGTAAGGTGGTAGTGCTGGTGATACGACAAAACACCTTGTATACACTGTAAGGTGGTAGTGCTGGTGACACGTAAAAACACAGTACACTCTGTAAGTTGGTACTGATGGTGACACGACAAACCACCTTGTACACTCTGTAATATGGTAGTGCTGGTGACGACAAAACAATCTGTATACACTGTAAGGTGGTAGTGCTGGTGACACGACAAAACACCCAGTACACTCTGTAAGGTGGTAGAGCTAGTGATACGACAAAAGAACCCAGTACACTGTAAGGTGGTAGTGCTGGTGACACGACAAAACACCCAGTACACTCTGTAAGGTGGTAGTGCTAGTGATACAACAAAAGAACCCAGTACACTGTAAGGTGGTAGTGCTGGTGACACGACAAAACATCATATATACACTTTAAGGTGGTAGTACTGGTGACACGACAAAAACACCCTGTATACACTGTAAGGTAGTAGTGCTGGTGACACGTCAAAACACACAGTACACTCTGTAAGGCGGTAGTGCTGGTGACACGGCAATACACCCCGTACACTCAGTAAGGTGGTAGTGCTGGTAGCGCGACAAAAGGACCCTGTACACTCTGTAAGCTGGTAGTGCTGGTGACAGAACAAAACACCCAGTACACACTGTAAAGTGGTAGTGCTGTTGACACGAGAAAACACCCAGTATACTATCAGGTGGTAGTGCTGGTGACACGAAAATACAACCAGGGTACTCTGTAAGATGGTTGTGCTGGTGACGCGACAAAAGAACCCTGTACACTCTGTAAGCTCGTAGTGCTGGTGACACGACAAAACATCAGTACACACTATAAGGTGGTAGTGCTGGTGACACAACAAACACTCTGTATACTCTGTAAGGTGGTAGTGCTGGTGACACGACAAAATAGCCAGTACACTCTGTAAGGTGGTAGTGCTGGTGACACGACAAAAGAACCCAGTACACTGTAAGGTGGTAGTGCTGGTGACACGACAAAACACCCAATACACTCTGTAAGGTGGTAGTGCTGGTGACACGACAAAAGAACCCAGTAAACTCTGTAAGGCGGTAGTACTGGTGACTCGACAATACACCCAGTACACTCTGTAAGGTGGTAGTGAGGGTGATGCGACAAAAGAACCCTGTACAATCTCTAAGCTGGTAGTGCTGGTGCCACGACAAAACACTCAGTACACACTATAATGTAGTAGTGCTGGTGACACGGCAAAACACCCAGTACACTCTGTAAGGTGGTAGTGCTGGTGACACGACAAAACACCCTGTATACACTGTAAAGTGGTAGTGCTGGTGACACGCAAAAGAATCCAGTACACTGTGTAAGGTGGTAGTGCTGGTAACACGACAAAACAGCAAGTACACTCTGTAAGATGGTAGTGCTGTTGACACGACAAAAACACCCTGTATACACTGTACGGTGGTAGTGCTGGTGACACGATAAAACACCCAGGACACTCTGTAAGGTGGTAGTGCAGGTGACCCGACAAAACACCCAGTACACTGTAAGGTGGTAGTGCTTGTGACACGACAAAACACCCAGTACTCTCTGTAAGGTGGTAGTGCTGGTGACACGACAAAAGAACCCAGTACACTCTGTAAGGTGGTAGTGCTGGTGACACGACAAAACACTCTGTATACAGTGTAAGGTGGTAGTGCTGGTGACACGACAAGAACACCCAGTACACTCTGTAAGGTGGTAGTGCTGATGACTACCACTACTACTACTGCCTGCTGCTGCTGCTGCTACTACTACTACTACTTCTACCACTACTACTAATGCTACTGCTACTAATACTACTAGCACTACTACTACTACTACTTCTACTACTACTACTAATGCTACTGCTACTATTACTACTACCACTTCTACTACTACTACTTCTACTACTACTACTAATGCTACTGCTACTACTACTACTACTACTACTACTACTACTACTACTACTACTACCACCACTATTTCCACCAACACCACCACTACTACTACTACTACTACTACTATTACTACTACTACTACTACTACTACTACTACTACCACCACCACTACTGCTACTACTAATAGCTACTACTGCCAATAGTAAGGTGGTGGTGTGGAGGGGTGGTGTTAGACCCCCGATATTAAATATAGATGAATCAGGTTTATTATTTAAGATGAAATCAGTTGGTCATGTTTGGGTGTGGTCTAACTACTGGAGTGTGACGTGAAGGGGTGGAGGGAGGTGGGGATGGAGGGAGGGGGGTTCTAAATGATCGAGGGGGCGTGATAGGTGAGGGAGACACACACATACAACTTCAATATATATATGTACACGCCCATACATACACATATACATACACATACACACGCATACGCATACACACATGCACACACATATACATACACACACAGACACTTACATACATACACACGTATACATATATACACACATATACATATACATATACACGTATATAAAAACACATACACGCACAGACACACATACATAACTATTCACATACATATATATATACACATACACACACGGACACATATATACACACACACATACATATATATATATACATACATATACACACACATACATATATATATACACATACATATACACACACATACATATATATATACACGCATACTTATATATACATATACACATATACATATCTAAACACACACATTTACATACATATATAAAGACACATACATACACACACATATATATATATATACACGCACACATATATATAAGCATACATATATCCATATATAAACACATACATATACATACATATATATATACATATACACCCAATATTCTACAAGATTCAATTCTTAATGCTTCCATCTGTCGGACAGTTCGGTTGCTATGGTAATGTGGAAATAGAATTACCGCGTCAAATATACCCCCCCCCCCCTCTCTACTTCTGTGAGAATGAGTATATATATATATATATATATATATATATATACTCATTCTCACAGTATATATTTATATATATATATATACATATATATACACATATATATACATATTCATATTTATATGTATATGTATATATATATGTATATGTATATATATGTATATATATGTATATGTATATGTATATATATGTATATGTATATGTATTTCAAAAATTCAATATAGAAATGGTTTCTATATTCATATGAAATCATTTCTACTAATATATTGAGTACCTTTTCTACATTATGTACATATAAATAAGGCGGTAGATTGGCAGTATCGGTAGAGAGTCGGACACCATGCTTTGAAGAATAGAGTTACGGCCCTTGCCAATCTAAGTTCAAATCCCATCGAGGTTAACTTTGCCTTTCATCCTTACGGAGTCGATAAAATAAAGTACCAGTAATGCACTGTGTAATTGCTGGCCTTGAGCCAAACGTAGAAACAATTATGTATATATATATATATATATGTATTATATATATTGTCATACTTTGGTAGGGTCATGTTGCCAACAAAAATACACGCGCATGTTGCTTTTCATTTTTATGTATTATAAACTCCCAGTTGGTTAGTTTAATAACTGAATGGTTGTTTAGTTGTTGATTGTCAAAGCTTTTTGGACACACATTCTGTGACCTCCTCAGTGACTACAGCTCTGTCCTACACCATCTTGGTTTTGTTTTGACACAAAAACAAGATGGTGTAGGACAGAACAAAGGAGAGATACAAAATAACAACAAACGTTGTTACAGAGGAGGTCACAGAATGTGTAACGAAAGAGCTTTGACAATCAAACAAATACAAACGTAGTATATATATGAAGTGTTTATTCATATTTGCTGCCATATATATTTGGGTGATAACCATTATTCAACAGCTATGACCTCATCAAACAGCTAGAATTTGAACAGAAATACATTACTATGGAATAAAGCTTACTTCTGTTATTTCAATGTCTTTATATGCTCAGTGCTGAAGTTTGCTGTTGTTTTCTCAAAGCACCAGTCTGATGAAGTCATAGCTGTTGCATAATGGTTATCACCGAAATATATATAACAGTGATTATGATTAAAGGGAGTTAATTTTAACCTGTTGACTTACACTTCTTGTTTTTAAATTACTTCGGAGTAAACAGACCAACCTGTGCACCTCGTTGAGTGCTCTACCCTCCATACTGAAGTGCTGAAAGCACGGATCAGCTTCAGACCATGCTGACGGAGCAAGTTCTGCAGTAGGTCTCAAGATGAACCGCATGAAAATGAATGGTGGTTGGCGGTGATGAAATAGAGGAGGTGGAGGGATATGTCGACCTGGGACAAGAAGTGAACATGCGCCGAGACATTGAGAGGGAGATATCGCGGAGAGTAAGGGCCGGATGGAAGGCGTTCAACAGCATAAGGGATGTGCTCAAGGGGAGGTTGGACAAGACCACCCGCGCCAACCTCTTCAATAGCACAGTTTTACCTGCAATGTTATAAGGCAGTGAAACTTGGGCTACAACGAAGAGAGAAGAGCAGAGGCTGGTAACGGCTGAAAGAGCCATGGAGAGATGAATGCTAGGAATCTCGTTGAGAGAGCACATCAGGAGTGAAGTCATCAGACAGAAGTCCGGCGTGAGAGACGTCATCACGGAATATATGCGCAGCAAGTTCAGATGGGCTGGACACGTCGCCCGGTTCACTGATAATCGGTGGAGTCGCGCAGTTCCCTCGTAGTACCCGCGCGAGCGGAAACGACCACTCGGAAGGCCTCCCCGAGGGTGGAGTTACGATTTTAAGAATACGATTGGGACTACATGGATGAGGAAAGCACGATCCAGAGAGGAATGGACGGCGTGCTGTGACCAGTTGTGCCGAATGGACGCCTGACAGACTGGTCGGTCAAGGTGATATATATATATATATATATAGTGTAACATGAAGTTACTGTAGGTTCACCCAGGTGAGCACTCAATGTTTAGGTTCATGCCACTATCGAGGTGTAGAGCTAGACAGTGTAATATAATAATACAAGGACGGTTGGTTAAGCCTTCATTACGTTTATTGATTGGTGACGCACGTTTCGCTATTGATCAGCTCAAGGTTCGATCTGTATCGACTCTGGAATCATAAGCGCGTCGGAACTTTGTTGTAGTAATGTCATTACTATAACAGAGGTCCGATGAGTTTTGAATTCCAGAGTCGGTACAGATCGATACAGATCGAACCTTTAGCTGATGAATAGCGAAACGCGCGTCACCAATCAATAAACGTAATGAAAGCTTAACAAACCGTCCTTGTATTATATATATATATAAGTCCTTGTATTATATATATATATAAGTCCTTGTATTATATATATATATATATATATATATATATATAAGTCCGTGTATTATATATATATATATATATATAAGTCCTTGTATTATATATATATATATATATATATATATATATATATATATATATATATATATATATAAGTCCGTGTATTATATATATATATATATATATAAGTCCTTGTATTATATATATATACGTCCTTGTATTATATATATATAAGTCCTTGTATTATATATATATATAAGTCGTTGTATTATATATATATATATATAAGTCGTTGTATTATATATATATATAAGTCCTTGTATTATATATATATATATGTCCTTGTATTATATATATATATATAAGTCCTTGTATTATATATATATATAAGTCGTTGTATTATATATATATATATATAAGTCGTTGTATTATATATATATATATGTCCTTGTATTATATATATATATATAAGTCCTTGTATTATATATATATATAAGTCGTTGTATTATATATATATATATATGTCGTTGTATTATATATATATATAAGTCCTTGTATTATATATATATAAGTCCTTCTATTATATATATATAAGTCCTTGTATCATATATATATATAAGTCGTTGTATTTTATATATATATATATAAGTCGTTGTATTATATATATATATATATATATATATATATATATATATATATATATATATGTATATATATATAAGTCGTTGTATTTTATATATATATAAGTCGTTGTATTATATATATATATAAGTCGTTGTATTATATATATATATAAGTCGTTGTATTATATATATATATAAGTCGTTGTATTATATATATATATAAGTCGTTGTATTATATTTATATATATATAAGTCGTTGTATTTTATATATATATAAGTCGTTGTATTATATATATATATAAGTCGTTGTATTATATATATATATAAGTCGTTGTATTATATTTATATATAAGTCCTTGTATTATATATATATATATATATATATATATATATATATATATATATATATATATATATATATATATAAGTCCTTGTATTTTATATATATATAATCGAAAGCTAATTACATAGAAATAGAAGAAAGTTGATAGAAGGTCGCGAGTTGTCGTTTCCCAGACTCTGACAAATGGACTTCCGGTTAGTCAGTTGGGCTTACTTGATTTGTTTCCCTTGAATATACTCTCGGGACCCAAGTATTAGGGTTTGGTGAATAAGCGGGGGGGGGGGTATATCGATAATTTTTCTAGGTTGTCTCCGTTGATTTCTATAAAAACCAGAATTAGTCGTTTAGTTTACATATTGAGACCCCAACCCATCCTATTTATTTTATAATGTATGGGATTTCTAGTAATGTACTTTTGTTGTCATGTAGAATGTTTTCCGATGTCTAAAGAAAATTAATTGTCGCTGGGATGCTGCTACTTAAAATAAAATTTCACCGGAGATAGATTAAGAAAATTTAATAAGTGTAGGAGGGAGGATACGAGCAGGGGGGTGGGGGGCGAAAATTTAATAAGTGTGTGGGAGGGTGGTGGAATAAAAGCTGGGACGGGGGTAGAAAAATATGAAAAATTAATAAGTGGGGGGGGGGGGGTAAGAACGGGGGGATGAAAAATTAATAAGTGGGGGTGGGGCACAATTATTCGAGAGCCGAGAGAAATAAGAGAGGATATTAAGCCAAACTTGCTGGGGCTGCATGAAATCCCAGAATGCATCTCTATCGATTTCCTGTCCAAGCTTTCAAAGGAGATTTTAATTTAGAAATTTTTGACGGGTTTGTTTTTTTTCTTTTCTGTGATTCGGAGTTATTTTTTAGATGATGATATGTATGTGTGTGTGTGTGTGTGTGTGTGTGTGTGTGTGTGTGTGTTTGTGTGTATGTATGTATATGTATATATATGTGGGTGTTTGTGTTTGTGTGTGTGCGTATGTATATGTGTGTGATGTGTATGTATGTGTGTGTGTTTGTGTATGTATGTGTTTATGTGTGTGTATGTATGTGTTTGTGTGTTTGTTTGTGTATGTATGTATATGTATATGTATATATATATATATTGTGTGTGAGGATGTATGTCTGTATGTGTATGTGTGTGTGTATTTATGTATGTGTATATGTGTATATATATATATATATGTGTGTGTGTGTGTGTGTGTGCGTATGTATGTATATATGTAAAGGCTTCCAAAGGAAATATTTTATGGTGAGCAAAGAAGAGGACAGCATCGGCCAAATAAAAGGTAGAAAAATTATATTAAGGAAAATATAATATGTCTGGGTTTAGATATAAATAAATGGGAAAAGCCAGGTCTTGATTATAATATACGGAGAACGACAGTTAAACCAAGATGTCAACTGGTGGAGGCAACCCCCCCACCCCAAAAAAAGCAGAGCTAAGACTGGAACTAAGAAGGGGTGAGTTGTTAGGGCTTCAAAATATTGATTATTGGAATTGTAATTTCTGTTACCGTGTACTTCTCTCTACAGCTGGCTTTGTAAACCTTATAAAAACTCCTGAACAGACAATCACACAGCCAGATTATGTTACAAATCTCTCTCTACCTCCAGATGTCACTACTTGTCATGTTTCTAGATATGTAAGACAACCTCCAGGTTAAAACACCGTATGAAGGTTCATCAATATGGAACTCCACATCCTTATCCAATAAACCAAACATATACCCTGGCATACATCTGTTACTTGTGCCAAAGACCAAATCTGTTGTTGGATTGAAAGGTCACCTCCGTACATATGGGATGATGTAAACTACCAGGAAGAATTGAGATGTTGTTAACATAGATATCCTCTGACATGCATGCATGTATGTGTGTGTGTGTGTGTGTATGTATGTTTGTGTCTGTGTGTGTGTGTGTGCGTTTATAACATGTAACCCAGTACAACTTTTGCATGGTCGAGTCTTCGGCGACTAAACCGGCAACGCCATCAAGCTTGCTTGGTGAGGAGGATGATTTTGGACACCCTGCGGGATGAAAAACAAAACCCGTCAAAGGGTGGAAGAACTCAGGAGCATCAACAGCCCTCCAATAAAGTATTTCATTTTTTTTTTTTTTAGCAAGAGACTCCTAGTGTTCATTAAGAATCTCTCTGGGAGAAGGTCACTCTGATATAAAACCTGTGACTTCGTTTGCTTCCAATGATGTTAACCAGTTCTTTTTGGGGTAAATATATTCAATGTTCAGGGAGTGGGATTGGCCCCGTACAAAGCCTTACCTCACTTAAAAAAACTTCACACACTGACATCGCTTGATATGTGACATGTTTTGCAATGCATTGTATTGTTGGCCATAGACAAGTCCCTAGCCGGACAAAAAAGCCATATCCGTGATGCTCATGCTTAAGTATGGCATTACTCAAAATCAAGTTGCAGCCATGTGCCACCGATAACACACATGAACACACACTCATTTATATATATATATATATATACAATGCAACACACACACCCATATATATATATATATATATATATATATATATATACACATTTAGGTTTGTTGGTTCACCACTGGATAGAACTGGTCACTCCGTATAGTCAACCGTGATGTAATATTAGGAAAACCACTCGACGTAATGCAACTCATCCATCTTTGTTTATGTTGAATCTTGTTGGTGGTGCGAGAACGGAGTTAATTATTATTGAGTAAAATAACAGGAGGCTAGATTGGTGAAATTCCTTAAAGGTTTATTATAAAACCTCTGCACATTTCAATGACCGGGCTCTGCAACATCAGGTGTTACGAAGTTTGTCCAATAAAGGAATATAATAATGGTAGACACAATCCAAGGGGCTGAAGTAGAGAGAAATATTTAAGACCCGAAGGTGGCCAGAACCAGCAGTTGCCAGAAGGCGGTCCCCCAGGCTGGCAACTGCTGGTTCTGGCCACTTTCGGGTCTTAAACATTTCTCTCTACTTTCAGCACCTTGGATTGTGTCTACCATTATTATATTCCTTTATTGGATAAACTTCGTAAGACCTGATGATGTTACCGGGTTCTTGCGGAGCCCGGTCATTGAAATGTGCATAGTGTTTATAATAAACCTTTAAGGAATTTATCCAGTCCAGCCTCCTGTCATTTTATTCAATAATATATATATATATATATATATATATATATATATATATATATATATATATATACACATACGATGACACACACACACATCTACATATATATATATATAGATAGATAGATAAATCTACCACCGATAACACACATATGTCTGAAGACAGCATATATATGTGTTGGTATGTATATTCTCTTTGATAGTTTGTATAATTTTGTACATAGATCTTTTGAATATGCATGCCAATTCTAACACATATATGTCCTAGAAATGATCGTTAAATAATGAACTTTTTTTGTTTAATATAAGGAACTGTTTCATTGTTTTATTCATTATTTTTTTTATGTTTTATATATATATATATATATATATATATATATATATATATATACATACTATGACGCACACATCTATATACACACACACAATGACACACACACATCTATATATATAAAATGACACACACAACAATGGCACAAAACAATCTTATGTCTCACACTTGAAATGAAATAACAATAATTAAGAGTAAAACAATATTATGATATCTTTGTCAAAATATTATTGATAATTGTAATTTTACTCATTTCATGTTTACCGTTTAAATATCGATTAATACAGATGTCAGAATTTACACAGTGAAAAGAAACGTGTCTCCCCACCTCCACATAATTGCTAATTCACACACACACGCACGCACACACACACGCACACACACGCACACACACGCACATATATATCTCTTGTGACGCTAAACTCCGCCAGTTGCAGATTGCACATCAACACGTGATATCTCTCTCCACAAAGTTCAATCACCAACAGCAGAGTTTAAAGAGCAAAGATCAAGTCCAGTCCACAAGTTGACATGATCAAGCCATCGTTTTGGCTGCCAACCTCTGCTTCTCTTACCAGCCAACATTCCTTCCAGGCATAACCTTCTCACACCACAAGTTGATCTTTTTATATGACCGTATAGTTTGAGTATTCTTGACTTGACAATTGATGTAATTGGTCTAAGTTTGGTAATGTTAAGCAGCACGCTGATACAGATACGGTTGCTGAGCCGCTTGCCAGTCATAAGTCTCATGATGTGGTTCTGGAATGTAGAGAGCTTCTGAAGTGACCTTGTCGTCCAATTAACACAGTCAAGACCATATAACACAACTGGTAGGATGTAAGTATTGAAGGTATTAGCCTTCAAATGATAGGAAACTCGTTTTGATGTTAATACTTCCTTGTTATTGTTGAAAGCTGCCCAACCTAGAGCGGTGTGGTACTGCGCAGCAACCAGTCCATTGTTGTTTGATCATAGTTTGTGACTGAGATATACAAACTCCGTATGAGCAATTTGCTCAAGATTGTGAGTTGGAGATTGGCATTCTTTTTATATGAAAACGTGTGTTCAAACAGATATTGTTATACTTTGGGAGGGTCATGCTGCCAATAAAAAACACGCGCACCTGTTGCTTTTCACTTCAGGTTATAACAAATTTTGGGTTGGTTAGTTCAATAACCAGATTGTTGTTCATATATTGTCAAAGCTCTTTCGTCACACATTCGGTGACCTCCTCAGTGACTGATTTGTTATTTTTGTGTCTCTTTCGTTCCGTCCTACACCATCTTGTTTTTGAGACATGGTTTGCGCATGCGTTATATCCAGGTGGGTGTTTTCATGTATTTATTTATCTGTTTATTTACTTGTCACTAGTTGGTGGTTTGTTCTATCTGTGTGTGTCTGATTTGTTTTGTTAGTTTAGTTTTTGTGAGTCTGTATATCTTCATTTTGTCCTTAATTACTAGTTGTGATGTTGCTATTCCACTCATGTTTTCTGTTTAATTTGGGTTGAGGTTCGTTTATATTTGTTGCCTCTGTGATTTGTCTGAGCATTGCATCTTTTCTGTGTGTGGATATAATTTTTATCTCTATATTCTCTAATGTGCCCCTATATTCTATTTTGGCATGTTGGTGGAGTACTGGTGAGTTTTTCCCATCCTGGAGTTCTCGCCAGTGTTCACTTATCCTTTCTCCTATGCTACGGGCTGTTTTGCAGTTAATTTGTGGTATTAATTCGCAGACTTTCCATTTCCTTTAATTGCAGGAGGCGTTGAAAATGGTATGTTCTACTAATTAGGGTTTTATGGGAATACCTGGTTTTTAAACTATCTTCATATTTAATTTTTATCTGTAAGCTAGTTCACCTCTATGGGTTGTATTGACGAACATTACACTCTGGTATTTATTGCTACCATACCATTAGTTGACTTTATTTGCCTTATTCCTAATTCTTTCTATCTTACTCCAAAATTTTTTCATAAACATGGGGCAAGACCAATTTGCGTCATTTTCTACCATCTTTGCCCATTTAGTTCTAGCTGCTTTATATACCCTGATCGTGTCTCTCTGATTGTAGCCAGAGAACTGCATGTGGTGGATGAAGTGTTGTGTTTTTCTAATTCTTTGAGGTTGCACATGCGGGACACATTCCTTATCATTCTTACTAAGTCCGCAATTAGTATGTCAACTTTCATGTTATCCGAAACGGCTGGGTTTCAGTGGATCAGGTATTTGGAGGTCATGGGTTTGGCATAATGCAAATGGAGGATTTGTGTTTTATTAGTTGTGGTGGATTGGCAGTTTCGGTAGAGAGTCGGACGCTATGCTTTGCAGCATAGAGTTACGGCCCTTTATGATCTGAGTTCAATTCCCTCCGCGGTTAACTTTGCCTTTCGTGCTTACGAGTTCGATAAAACAAAGTACCAGTAATGAGCTGGAGTAATTGTTGGCCTTGTGCCAAAAATAGAAATAATTATTAATGGTTTCTAACCTGAGTTCTGTGTCTAGTACAGGTAATCTATGGTTGGGGTGTTTATTTGGGTAGTCTATGGTAACATTAATACTTTGGTGGATGGAGTTAGCTATTTACTGGATGCTTTCCATGGTGTTCTTCTCGAATTCCTGACTGTTCTCCTGTGGGGCTGTTTTTAAATACGATGTTAATGTCATCTACATAGCGGGAGTACAGAGTCAGGGTTATAAAATTTAAAGATATAGACATGTCTATATCTTTACTTTTTTTAATTTTTAATTTCTAACTTTTAATTCTTCATCTGTAATTTTGTTTTCTAATGAGAAATTATATTAACCTTAGCATTAAGTTATAGTCTCACTTTGTGGTTATTGGTCAGTATATTCTCCTGCCATTGGTAGTGACACACATACCCAAACACAGAATGCTGCTGGACACTGAAGCTAGCAGTAAACACAAATCTGTGGCCGAATTGAACTCTCTGTAACCGTATCATATTGCCAGCTAAGATGGTGGGGTCTGGTGGCTGGGGAGAATCACCTAGGGTAGTAGTAATCTGGGTGGTGGTTAAGGGGTCAACTTCCACCACCTCTGCCTCTGCGCAGAGGTGTTGGGATGTTCTGAAGCTCACTAGGGGACGAACTATCCGAGCAAAACCATAATTTTTCTAAATCTAGGATTGCCCCAGAAACGTAAACTTTTACCCAACTTTGCAGTCTATTGAAATCACGAGAATGGTTAAATAATCGAGTGACCGGGATCGTCATTGAAACATACACACACATATATATATAAATATACACACACGCACACATACACACGCACACACACATACACACACACACACACACACATATATATATAAAGTTAAATAAAAGTCAAATGATTAAAATTTAGCTTCGTTTATTACTGCTATATATATTTCAGTGACAGCCAAAGATGGCTGTGACCTCTTCAGGCAGTTTGAATTAGTATGGTATAGACAAGTACATATGTTGTTGAGGTATATAATATTGTCAATACTCTGATATGCCCAGTTCCTTGTTGGGTTGTTATTTCACTGAGGAACTGGAATCACATGTGAAATAACAACCCAACAAGGAACTGGGCATTATTTTTGGAGGCCATCTATCCAGATGGCCTCCAAAAATAATGGTCGCATTTTAAAAGGGTACGTCAAAGCTTATTTGTAAAACTGTTATATATTGTATTTTGTCTGATGAAGGCATACCATAATTTAATTTGGTATCCCTGAAATATGTATAATGAAATAAATATGGTTTTATAAATATAGTATCCATTTATTAATATCGTATATATATATATATATATATATATATATATATACATTATATATACATATATATATATATATATATATATATATATATATATATATACATTATATATACATATATATATATATACATTACTTAATAATCCAGACAGATTAACAGGTGTTTTGTATGTTAGTAAATGGTCGTACTCATCCTATCGGGATCGACAAAATCGATTTCTTTATTTCAGTCGGATGTGATCACATATCAGAACAGATAAACGACACTAAACCAAGCCACCACACACACATACATGTATATAAATATATAATGAGTGTGTATACATATGAATAAGCAATCTAATTTTAGATGCGTTGAGCGAGTTAACTCCCTGTTAACTTTGTACTTTAAGTTTCAATGAAAAATAAGACAGCACAGTTGGAGTGTTTCGGCCTCCGTGTCTTCTTCGGGTCCGCGAGTCCGTAGGGAGGTAGTAGTTTTCCTTATTTGCCAACAGTTTTGATTTTGCAAATAACCAGAAGACGCTGTCTTCAACAGCTTATATGTACAACTGACTATTTTTTATAGTAAAAAACGTTCATCGAAGATATTGACTTACAATTCAAAATTCGTATATATATATATATATATATATACTAGCAAAGGTACCCGGCGTTGCTCGGGTATTAAATAGCAGTTATGGTATACCATTTATGTCAATAATTCAGTGCTGCTTCGAAAAGTATGCTTTTACAAAATCATCCGCTTTTTCCAAAAGAGGGTTCCTGCTCCCAGGGCTCCCCGACTCAATATATGCCAATTCTGAGAGTTCACATTCATCTGTAGAACAAACGTAGCCCATGTGTCAAGTTTTGTGAAAATCGGTTGCGAACTCCAGAAGTTATGACGTTTTGTTGCATTACACTGCAGTGCTTCAGTCGACTCCAAGGAAGCGGTTAAAGGGGGTTACCTGCTGGGAGGCCCTTTAATCAATATCTGAAAAAATGAAAGTGCCGATGCCATCCGGAGTACATAAGTAACCTATGTCTTAAGTTTGGTGAAAATACTTTAGAAATGCATAAGGTTTACACGCGTGCGTGCGTGTGTGTGTGTGTGTATGTATTTGTGTGTGCGTATGTATATATATGTGTATGTCCGTCGGGGCATACGTATGTACTGGCCTAAATCTTCACTATTTACTTTTACTATTTTAATAACCTTTGTCATTTTCGTTTTCAATTTTATTTACATCATTCTTAAACTCCGGGGCTGGAAATCCTTCGGTTATTTTAAATAGAATATTAGTTTAACGACTCCATTTATACCATAAACTTGGTCTTGTCTTTGCATGAAATTGTTCTTCTCGGCCCACATAACGACGTATTATCCTCGCTTTTTTCCGTTCATTACCAGGGAAGGTCTTCACGAACCAAAGTATCGTCTTCCTGTTTTCCTTCGGTTGCAGCGTTTGTAAATGCAGTGTGTAAATGAGGTGATTAATCTCATTTGCATATGAAGCTGCATAAGTTGGCTCAACTTATAATAAAGAAGAAATAGGATTTCACCTCATTTACAAAGACGAGAAAAGTATATATTCTCCCCTGTCTTCTAGTCCAGCAGTCGCAAGCGGTGGGAGGGACCGTCCTGACGAAGGCCAGTTAAGCCTGAAATTCATAGACGGTTGTCCCCCTTGCTTCTGCTGGACATCACCAGAGGGCGTTAGCCCCCCGGTGTTTTCATAGCTACGGCTTCCTAAAACCGTATTTCTTTGGAGATACGAAATATTTATACATATTGTATGAAGCTATGCTTGAAGCGAAATCCTATTTCTTTTTTATTATAAGTTGAGCCAAATTATGCAGCTTCATATGCAAATGAGATTAATCACCTCATTTACACAGACGAGAAAAGTATATATTCTCGCTTGTCTTCTAGTCCAGCAGTCGCAAGCGGTGGGAGGGACCGTCCTGACGAAGGCCAGTTAAGCCTTGTATAAAGCTATGCTTGAAGCGAAATCCTATTTCTTTTATATATATATATATATATATATATATATATATATATATATATATATATATTTATATATATATATATATATGCCAGCACTAACAGTTTTGCAAGAGTTGTCAACATGATTGGACCTGTTATTTTCATCTAAAGACATTTTTTCCAATTCCAACCCACCCGTCCCCTCAATATATCTTATTTCTCATTCTTTCTTCTGATGAAGGACGAGCGTCCGAAACTTTAAGACCCTCTACCTGCTATATCAAGCGTTAACCTAATATATCCCTTCCATATACTGTACCGATTGTGTTGTTATTTCTGTTTACCTTTAACATATATATATATATATATATATGTAAGTATGTGTGTAAACGTACGTACATATATGTATACATACGTACAGTAGCATGCATATATATATATATATATATATATATACATACAGGTACACATACATATATGCACGTATCAGTTTAGCGGACGCTTATTATAACGCCGCTTTGTTCGTTTGTAAACAAACTGAACAGCCTGAATGTTATGCCGTACGGTGTTAAGGCAACCACGTCACCTTTTTGTTCAACACTGACGCAGGAACGATGTACTAGTTTCAAGCTTGTTAGCTATCATCAGCACCGTATACCCATCTGCCACATATATATATATATATATATATATATATAATATAAGATCAAAAGATGGTTAAAGGAGTTCCATGTATTTTATTATGCGCATTTCAAAAACAAACATGATCATGCAATAATATTTGTGTTTTCATCAGATAAAACAGGAGAACATGATATGAAGGCTAAAAAACACTTGTGGATAGTGTAGTTTTAAATCAACATATCAACATATGTTGATTTAAAACTGCACTATCCACAAGTGTTTTTTAGCCTTCATATCATGTTCTCCTGTTTTATCTGATGAAAACACAAATATTATTGCATAATGATGTTTGTTTTTGAAATGCGCATAATAAAATACATGGAACTCCTTTAACCATCTTTTGATCTTATATTATGTATACTCCAGTCCCACAAACTGTAGAGTGCTTCTTATCCGATATCTGCATTGCTTTATTGTACTACAATAAAACTCACCTACTACATATATATATATATATATATATATATATATGTGTGTGTGCGTGAGCGCGCGCGCGTGTGTGTGTACGAATTCTATACATATATGAAACTCTCCGTTAGTTGAACTTTATTATTTTGCTTATTATAGCTCGGTATATTAATTGTCTGCAGTTATGTCTTAGCTGTCTCTGT
Organism: Eledone cirrhosa; assembly: GCA_964016885.1. Taxonomy (NCBI): domain Eukaryota; kingdom Metazoa; phylum Mollusca; class Cephalopoda; order Octopoda; family Eledonidae; genus Eledone; species Eledone cirrhosa. The sequence continues at coordinate 3,788,279 of OZ024757.1, read as the reverse complement.
GGAAGCGCCGGTTGAGTGCTTCAGGCCCATTCATTTTTTTAAATTTGATTTTGTGACAACGTGTTCCCTGTGAACGGTCAGGACTGGCTTACCTTCTCTTTGGTGTCAAGTCACGTGTCACTGAGAGTCCAGATGAATAGTACCTTAGCCAATGTCCATCGGATTGGTGTGGTGGTTAACTAATTGGAACTCTTCGTTCTAGGGCGATTATTCCCCGCTAAAGACGCGACTCAAGTCAATTACGTAATGTTTAATAACATTACCTAATTTCTGCACACATCCATTCGGTCTGCCGCTAGCTGATCGAGGCTGCAGAAATTAATGTCTTGGTTCGGAGCAAAAAAAAAAAAGAAATAAAATTTCTTTCCGCACGAAATCGTTTTTCTCACTAATTAACGCATGCGTGCAGCCTAATTTTCTTGGGCTTGTGTCTTAATGATACTGACTTAATTAAATTATTGAGTGAATGAGAAAATGACCAAAGTTGTGTCGGTCCTATTCGATAGATTCGTTTCATTGTCTATCTATCTATCTATCTATCTATCTATCTATCTATCTATCTATCTATCTATTTGGCACATCGAATGTGCTCAGGCGCTCACAGTCCTCTGGCAAACGGACCCGACGATCAGTGGAGACTCCACTTCGACATTCTATAGAGGGTTGGTCCGCAGTAAGTGCGATGACGCGTTCGGAGAAACTCTGGGCGTAGAGGAGGACGAACTGGCCAGTCGGTTCGGTAGGACCTTCCGCCCGGGACCAATGGACAACTTCCAAAAGTCCCTGGCCTGGCAGTGCTACCGAGAAGCTCTACCAGTTCGAGACAAGCTCTACAGACACGGGACCCGGGTAGGGACCTTTCAAAAAGATCTGTCCGAGATGCGTGCGCGACGAGGAAACCGTCGCGCATGCATTTGTACACTGCCTGGGCGTTACCGACTTGTGGGGCTATGTAGAACGACTATTGTCGCGGGTAGGACCAATCCAGTTGACCACCGAGTCTATTGTCATGATCAAACCGCCACCCTCCTTCAAAAAAGAGGGAGATGCGGTTTTCCTATGGTGATAGAGGTTATATGGTGGACGAGGTTAAAAGGGCTCAGGTCAGACACCTTTCTCTCCGGCGAGCAACTGATTCGTTTTTTCAAATATCATTTTGGAAGAAGAATCAGGATGGAGAGAGAGATGCGTGGAGTGCTTATATTGATTACACCAGTAGGTTGATTGAATCAACAAACAAGGATTACTGAAACATATATATATATATATATATATAACGAAGGAATTGTGGTAAGGTACCAGATGGACCATAACACACCAACATACTCAATACTTAGGGTAATAGAGTGGGTAATAGGAACAAGTAGGACCCCGACGGCAGAGCTCAAGCCGTTTCGACGGCTATTTCAGTCCAGAAATAGCCGTCGAAACGGCTTGAGCTCTGCTGTCGTGGTCATACTTGTTCCTATATATATATATATATATATATATATATGTGTGTGTGTGTGTATATATATATATATATATATATGTGTATGTATATATATATATGTATGTAATATATATATATATATATATATATATGTGTATGTATATATATATATGTATGTAATATACAGTAAACAATCTTGATGATATTCCATTCTCGTTTGTTTAGCTTGATTGGCGTTTATAGAGCTATAAAACACATTGTTCCTTTCACACACTCACACACAGAGACATAACACAGGCAGACACTCACACAGAGACATACACAGACAGGCATACACACAGACAGACACTCACACATAGATATTCACACACACACTCACAGAGACAAACACACATGCAAACATTCACACACACACAGGCGCTAATACCACTCACACAAACAGACACACGCGCAGATATTCACAGAGACACAGATACACACACACTGTCATAAAAATTTACATACACAGACAGACACAGACACTCGCACACAGGCAGTCATACACACACAGTCACACACACTCACAGACACATACACTCACACACTCACAGTCTCTCACACACACACTTATATATGCTGTTTATGTATGACTAATTTCTACTATTGTCACCTTGCCAATATTGTTTTCTAAGGAGCAGAAATAAAGATGGAGGAACAGAAGAGACGCTCTTTACTAAATTGTTTCCAAATTATATTAGACAACAATTTTATTATTATTGTTCGTGGAGTCTCAGTCATTGATGTTATTTAACTGGAAAGTTTGTTGAAATGAATATCAAGCTGCTACCTGCAGCCTCAGACATTCAGGACGTTTTCGGAAGTTCTTGCTGTTCCCAACAAGCTTGCCTTTTGAAGTGTTCCAAAAAGCGGGGCTAGACTAATCTTCTTTAACCACTTTGAGATAGTACATAGTGCGCCTATGACAACTGGGACGACCTTGATTTCATGCCAGTTCCAAATCCTTTTTACCTCCCACTTTAAATCCTGGTATCGGTTAATTTTCTCCCTCTCCTTTTCCTGCACTCTCCTGTCAATATTATTATTATTATTATTTTGCACGTTATCACTGGATTACCGAGCACAGCTCTGTGTGTCTTGGGCATGTGCAATGTGACTGTATTACCGAGCACAGTTCTGTGTATCTTGGGCATGTGCAGTGTGACTGTAGTACCGAGCACAGCTCTGTCTATCTTGGGCATGTGCAGTGTTACTGTATTACCGAGCACAGCTTTGTGTATCTTGGATATGTGCAGTGTTACTGTATTACCGAGCACAGCTTTGTGTGTCTTGGGCATGTGCAGTGTTACTGTATTACCGAGCACAGCTTTGTGTGTCTTGGACATGTGCAGTGTTACTGTATTACCGAGCACAGCTTTGTGTATCTTCGACAAGTGCAGTGTTACTGTATTACCGAGCACAGTTCTGTGTGTCTTGGACATGTGCAGTGTGACTGTATTACCGAGCACAGCTTTGTGTGTCTTGGGCATGTGCAGTGCTACTGTATTACCGAGCACAGTTCCGTGTATCTTGGACAAGTGCAGTGTTACTGTATTACCGAGCACAGCTTTGTGTATCTTGGATATGTGCAGTGTTACTGTATTACCGAGCACAGCTTTGTGTGTCTTGGACATGTGCAGTGTTACTGTATTACCGAGCACAGCTTTGTGTGTCTTGGGCATGTGCAGTGTTACTGTATTACCGAGCACAGCTTTGTGTGTCTTGGGCATGTGCAGTGTTACTGTATTACCGAGCACAGCTTTGTGTGTCTTGGACATGTGCAGTGTTACTGTATTACCGAGCACAGCTTTGTGTGTCTTGGGCATGTGCAGTGTTACTGTATTACCGAGCACAGTTCTGTGTGTCTTGGGCATGTGCAGTGTTACTGTATTACCGAGCACAGCTTTGTGTGTCTTGGGCATGTGCAGTGTTACTGTATTACCGAGCACAGTTCTGTGTGTCTTGGGCATGTGCAGTGTTACTGTATTACCGAGCACAGTTCTGTGTGTCTTGGGCATGTGCAGTGTTACTGTATTACCGAGCACAGTTCTGTGTATCTTGGGCATGTGCAGTGTTACTGTATTACCGAGCACAGTTCTGTGTATCTTGGACAAGTGCAGTGTTACTGTATTACCGAGCACAGTTCTGTGTATCTTGGACAAGTGCAGTGTTACTGTATTACCGAGCACAGCTTTGTGTGTCTTGGACATGTGCAGTGTTACTGTATTACCGAGCACAGTTCTGTGTATCTTGGACAAGTGCAGTGTTACTGTATTACCGAGCACAGCTTTGTGTGTCTTGGACATGTGCAGTGTTACTGTATTACCGAGCACAGTTCTGTGTATCTTGGACATGTGCAGTGTTACTGTATTACCGAGCACAGTTCTGTGTATCTTGGACAAGTGCAGTGTTACTGTATTACCGAGCACAGCTTTGTGTGTCTTGGGCATGTGCAGTGTTACTGTATTACCGAGCACAGCTTTGTGTGTCTTGGACATGTGCAGTGTGACTGTATTACCGAGCACAGTTCTGTGTATCTTGGGCATGTGCAGTGTTACTGTATTACCGAGCACAGTTCTGTGTATCTTGGACAAGTGCAGTGTTACTGTATTACCGAGCACAGTTCTGTGTGTCTTGGGCATGTGCAGTGTGACTGTATTACCGAGCACAGCTCTGTGTGTCTTGGGCATGTGCAGTGTCACTGTATTAACGAGCACAGCTCTGTGTGTCTTGGGCATGTGCAGTGTTACTGTATTACCGAGCACGGCATTGTGTGTCTTGGGCATGTGCTGTGTGACTGTATTACCGAGCACAGTTCTGTGTGTCTTGGACATGTGCAGTGTTACTGTATTACCGAGCACAGTTCTGTGTGTCTTGGACAAGTGCAGTGTTACTGTATTACCGAGCACAGCTCTGTGTGTCTTGGGCATGTGCAGTGTTACTGTATTACCGAGCACAGCTCTGTGTGTCTTGGGCATGTGCAGTGTTACTGTATTACCGAGCACAGCTCTGTGTGTCTTGGGCATGTGCAGTGTGACTGTATTACCGAGCACAGCTTTGTGTGTCTTGGGCATGTGCAGTGTGACTGTATTACCGAGCACAGCTCTGTGTGTCTTGGGCATGTGCAGTGTTACTGTATTACCGAGCACAGCTCTGTGTGTCTTAGGCATGTGCAGTGTGACTGTATTACCGAGCACAGCTTTGTGTGTCTTGGGCATGTGCAGTGTTACTGTATTACCGAGCACAGTTCTGTGTGTCTTGGGCATGTGCAGTGTTACTGTATTACCGAGCACAGCTCTGTGTGTCTTGGGCATGTGCAGTGTTACTGAATTACCGAGCACAGCTCTGTGTGTCTTGGGCATGTGCAGTGTTACTGTATTACCGAGCACAGCTTTGTGTGTCTTGGGCATGTGCAGTGTTACTGTATTACCGAGCACAGCTTTGTGTGTCTTGGGCATGTGCAGTGTTACTGTATTACCGAGCACAGTTCTGTGTATCTTGGACAAGTGCAGTGTGACTGTATTACCGAGCACAGTTCTGTGTGTCTTGGGCATGTGCAGTGTTACTGTATTACCGAGCACAGCTCTGTGTGTCTTGGGCATGTGCAGTGTTACTGTATTACCGAGCACAGCTCTGTGTGTCTTGGGCATGTGCAGTGTTACTGTATTACCGAGCACAGCTTTGTGTGTCTTGGGCATGTGCAGTGTTACTGTATTACCGAGCACAGCTTTGTTATCTGGGGCATGTGCAGTGTTACTGTATTACCGAGCACAGCTCTGTGTGTCTTGGGCATGTGCAGTGTTACTGTATTACCGAGCACAGCTTTGTGTGTCTTGGGCATGTGCAGTGTTACTGTATTACCGAGCACAGCTTTGTGTGTCTTGGGCATGTGCAGTGTTACTGTATTACCGAGCACAGCTTTGTGTGTCTTGGGCATGTGCAGTGTTACTGTATTACCGAGCACAGCTCTGTGTGTCTTGGGCATGTGCAGTGTTACTGTATTACCGAGCACAGCTTTGTGTGTCTTGGGCATGTGCAGTGTTACTGTATTACCGAGCACAGCTTTGTGTGTCTTGGGCATGTGCAGTGTTACTGTATTACCGAGCACAGCTCTGTGTGTCTTGGGCATGTGCAGTGTTACTGTATTACCGAGCACAGCTCTGTGTGTCTTGGGCATGTGCAGTGTTACTGTATTACCGAGCACAGCTTTGTGTGTCTTGGGCATGTGCAGTGTTACTGTATTACCGAGCACAGCTCTGTGTGTCTTGGGCATGTGCAGTGTTACTGTATTACCGAGCACAGCTTTGTGTGTCTTGGGCATGTGCAGTGTTACTGTATTACCGAGCACAGCTTTGTGTGTCTTGGGCATGTGCAGTGTTACTGTATTACCGAGCACAGCTTTGTGTGTCTTGGACATGTGCAGTGTTACTGTATTACCGAGCAGAGCTTTGTGTGTCTTGGGCATGTGCAGTGTTACTGTATTACCGAGCACAGCTCTGTGTGTCTTGGGCATGTCCAGTGTTACTGTATTACCGAGCACAGCTTTGTGTGTCTTGGGCATGTGCAGTGTTACTGTATTACCGAGCACAGCTCTGTGTGTCTTAGGCATGTGCAGTGTGACTGTATTACCGAGCACAGCTTTGTGTGTCTTGGGCATGTGCAGTGTTACTGTATTACCGAGCACAGTTCTGTGTGTCTTGGGCATGTGCAGTGTTACTGTATTACCGAGCACAGCTCTGTGTGTCTTGGGCATGTGCAGTGTTACTGTATTACCGAGCACAGCTCTGTGTGTCTTGGGCATGTGCAGTGTTACTGTATTACCGAGCACAGCTTTGTGTGTCTTGGGCATGTGCAGTGTTACTGTATTACCGAGCACAGCTTTGTGTGTCTTGGGCATGTGCAGTGTTACTGTATTACCGAGCACAGTTCTGTGTATCTTGGACAAGTGCAGTGTTACTGTATTACCGAGCACAGTTCTGTGTGTCTTGGGCATGTGCAGTGTGACTGTATTACCGAGCACAGCTCTGTGTGTCTTGGGCATGTGCAGTGTCACTGTATTAACGAGCACAGCTCTGTGTGTCTTGGGCATGTGCAGTGTTACTGTATTACCGAGCACGGCATTGTGTGTCTTGGGCATGTGCTGTGTGACTGTATTACCGAGCACAGTTCTGTGTGTCTTGGACATGTGCAGTGTTACTGTATTACCGAGCACAGTTCTGTGTGTCTTGGACAAGTGCAGTGTTACTGTATTACCGAGCACAGCTCTGTGTGTCTTGGGCATGTGCAGTGTTACTGTATTACCGAGCACAGCTCTGTGTGTCTTGGGCATGTGCAGTGTTACTGTATTACCGAGCACAGCTTTGTGTGTCTTGGGCATGTGCAGTGTGACTGTATTACCGAGCACAGCTCTGTGTGTCTTGGGCATGTGCAATGTTACTGTATTACCTAGCACAGCTCTGTGTGTCTTGGGCATGTGCAGTGTTACTGTATTACCGAGCACAGCTCTGTGTGTCTTGGGCATGTGCAGTGTGACTGTATTACCGAGCACAGCTTTGTGTGTCTTGGGCATGTGCAGTGTGACTGTATTACCGAGCACAGTTCTGTGTGTCTTGGGCATGTGCAGTGTTACTGTATTACCGAGCACAGCTCTGTGTGTCTTGGGCATGTGCAGTGTTACTGTATTACCGAGCACAGCTCTGTGTGTCTTGGGCATGTGCAGTGTTACTGTATTACCGAGCACAGCTTTGTGTGTCTTGGGCATGTGCAGTGTTACTGTATTACCGAGCACAGCTTTGTGTGTCTTGGGCATGTGCAGTGTTACTGTATTACCGAGCACAGCTCTGTGTGTCTTGGGCATGTGCAGTGTTACTGTATTACCGAGCACAGCTTTGTGTGTCTTGGGCATGTGCAGTGTTACTGTATTACCGAGCACAGCTTTGTGTGTCTTGGGCATGTGCAGTGTTACTGTATTACCGAGCACAGCTTTGTGTGTCTTGGGCATGTGCAGTGTTACTGTATTACCGAGCACAGCTTTGTGTGTCTTGGGCATGTGCAGTGTTACTGTATTACCGAGCACAGCTCTGTGTGTCTTGGGCATGTGCAGTGTTACTGTATTACCGAGCACAGCTTTGTGTGTCTTGGGCATGTGCAGTGTTACTGTATTACCGAGCACAGCTTTGTGTGTCTTGGGCATGTGCAGTGTTACTGTATTACCGAGCACAGCTCTGTGTGTCTTGGGCATGTGCAGTGTTACTGTATTACCGAGCACAGTTCTGTGTGTCTTGGGCATGTGCAGTGTTACTGTATTACCGAGCACAGCTTTGTGTGTCTTGGGCATGTGCAGTGTTACTGTATTACCGAGCACAGCTCTGTGTGTCTTGGGAATGTGCAGTGTTACTGTATTACCGAGCACAGCTTTGTGTGTCTTGGGCATGTGCAGTGTTACTGTATTACCGAGCACAGCTTTGTGTGTCTTGGGCATGTGCAGTGTTACTGTATTACCGAGCACAGCTTTGTGTGTCTTGGGCATGTGCAGTGTTACTGTATTACCGAGCACAGCTTTGTGTGTCTTGGGCATGTGCAGTGTTACTGTATTACCGAGCACAGCTCTGTGTGTCTTGGGCATGTGCAGTGTTACTGTATTACCGAGCACAGCTTTGTGTGTCTTGGGCATGTGCAGTGTTACTGTATTACCGAGCACAGCTTTGTGTGTCTTGGGCATGTGCAGTGTTACTGTATTACCGAGCACAGCTCTGTGTGTCTTGGGCATGTGCAGTGTTACTGTATTACCGAGCACAGCTCTGTGTGTCTTGGGCATGTGCAGTGTTACTGTATTACCGAGCACAGCTTTGTGTGTCTTGGGCATGTGCAGTGTTACTGTATTACCGAGCACAGCTTTGTGTGTCTTGGGCATGTGCAGTGTTACTGTATTACCGACCACAGTTCTGTGTGTCTTGGGCATGTGCAGTGTTACTGTATTACCGAGCACAGCTCTGTGTGTCTTGGACATGTGCAGTGTTACTGTATTACCGAGCACAGCTTTATGTGTCTTGGGCATGTGCAGTGCTACTGTATTACCGAGCACAGCTTTGTGTGTCTTGGGCATGTGCAGTGTTACTGTATTACCGAGCACAGCTCTGTGTGTCTTGGGCATGTGCAGTGTGACTGTATTACCGAGCACAGCATTGTGTGTCTTGGGCATGTGCAGTGTTACTGTATTACCGAGCACAGCTTTGTGTGTCTTGGGCATGTGCAGTGTGACTGTATTACCGAGCACAGCTTTGTGTGTCTTGGGCATGTGCTGTGTGACTGTATTACCGAGCACAGTTCTGTGTGTCTTGGACATGTGCAGTGTTACTGTATTACCGAGCACAGTTCTGTGTGTCTTGGACAAGTGCAGTGTTGCTGTATTACCGAGCACAGCTCTGTGTGTCTTGGGCATGTGCAGTGTTACTGTATTACCGAGCACAGCTCTGTGTGTCTTGGGCATGTGCAGTGTTACTGTATTACCGAGCACAGCTCTGTGTGTCTTGGGCATGTGCAGTGTGACTGTATTACCGAGCACAGCTTTGTGTGTCTTGGGCATGTGCAGTGTGACTGTATTACCGAGCACAGCTCTGTGTGTCTTGGGCATGTGCAGTGTTACTGTATTACCGAGCACAGCTCTGTGTGTCTTAGGCATGTGCAGTGTGACTGTATTACCGAGCACAGCTTTGTGTGTCTTGGGCATGTGCAGTGTTACTGTATTACCGAGCACAGTTCTGTGTGTCTTGGGCATGTGCAGTGTTACTGTATTACCGAGCACAGCTCTGTGTGTCTTGGGCATGTGCAGTGTTACTGTATTACCGAGCACAGCTCTGTGTGTCTTGGGCATGTGCAGTGTTACTGTATTACCGAGCACAGCTATGTGTGTCTTGGGCATGTGCAGTGTTACTGTATTACCGAGCACAGCTTTGTGTGTCTTGGGCATGTGCAGTGTTACTGTATTACCGAGCACAGTTCTGTGTATCTTGGACAAGTGCAGTGTGACTGTATTACCGAGCACAGTTCTGTGTGTCTTGGGCATGTGCAGTGTTACTGTATTACCGAGCACAGCTCTGTGTGTCTTGGGCATGTGCAGTGTTACTGTATTACCGAGCACAGCTCTGTGTGTCTTGGGCATGTGCAGTGTTACTGTATTACCGAGCACAGCTTTGTGTGTCTTGGGCATGTGCAGTGTTACTGTATTACCGAGCACAGCTTTGTGTGTCTTGGGCATGTGCAGTGTTACTGTATTACCGAGCACAGCTCTGTGTGTCTTGGGCATGTGCAGTGTTACTGTATTACCGAGCACAGCTTTGTGTGTCTTGGGCATGTGCAGTGTTACTGTATTACCGAGCACAGCTTTGTGTGTCTTGGGCATGTGCAGTGTTACTGTATTACCGAGCACAGCTTTGTGTGTCTTGGGCATGTGCAGTGTTACTGTATTACCGAGCACAGCTCTGTGTGTCTTGGGCATGTGCAGTGTTACTGTATTACCGAGCACAGCTTTGTGTGTCTTGGGCATGTGCAGTGTTACTGTATTACCGAGCACAGCTTTGTGTGTCTCGGGCATGTGCAGTGTTACTGTATTACCGAGCACAGCTCTGTGTGTCTTGGGCATGTGCAGTGTTACTGTATTACCGAGCACAGCTCTGTGTGTCTTGGGCATGTGCAGTGTTACTGTATTACCGAGCACAGCTTTGTGTGTCTTGGGCATGTGCAGTGTTACTGTATTACCGAGCACAGCTCTGTGTGTCTTGGGCATGTGCAGTGTTACTGTATTACCGAGCACAGCTTTGTGTGTCTTGGGCATGTGCAGTGTTACTGTATTACCGAGCACAGCTTTGTGTGTCTTGGGCATGTGCAGTGTTACTGTATTACCGAGCACAGCTTTGTGTGTCTTGGGCATGTGCAGTGTTACTGTATTACCGAGCACAGCTTTGTGTGTCTTGGGCATGTGCAGTGTTACTGTATTACCGAGCACAGCTCTGTGTGTCTTGGGCATGTGCAGTGTTACTGTATTACCGAGCACAGCTTTGTGTGTCTTGGGCATGTGCACTGTTACTGTATTACCGAGCACAGCTCTGTGTGTCTTAGGCATGTGCAGTGTGACTGTATTACCGAGCACAGCTTTGTGTGTCTTGGGCATGTGCAGTGTTACTGTATTACCGAGCACAGTTCTGTGTGTCTTGGGCATGTGCAGTGTTACTGTATTACCGAGCACAGCTCTGTGTGTCTTGGGCATGTGCAGTGTTACTGTATTACCGAGCACAGCTCTGTGTGTCTTGGGCATGTGCAGTGTTACTGTATTACCGAGCACAGCTTTGTGTGTCTTGGGCATGTGCAGTGTTACTGTATTACCGAGCACAGCTTTGTGTGTCTTGGGCATGTGCAGTGTTACTGTATTACCGAGCACAGTTCTGTGTATCTTGGACAAGTGCAGTGTTACTGTATTACCGAGCACAGTTCTGTGTGTCTTGGGCATGTGCAGTGTGACTGTATTACCGAGCACAGCTCTGTGTGTCTTGGGCATGTGCAGTGTCACTGTATTAACGAGCACAGCTCTGTGTGTCTTGGGCATGTGCAGTGTTACTGTATTACCGAGCACGGCATTGTGTGTCTTGGGCATGTGCTGTGTGACTGTATTACCGAGCACAGTTCTGTGTGTCTTGGACATGTGCAGTGTTACTGTATTACCGAGCACAGTTCTGTGTGTCTTGGACAAGTGCAGTGTTACTGTATTACCGAGCACAGCTCTGTGTGTCTTGGGCATGTGCAGTGTTACTGTATTACCGAGCACAGCTCTGTGTGTCTTGGGCATGTGCAGTGTTACTGTATTACCGAGCACAGCTCTGTGTGTCTTGGGCATGTGCAGTGTGACTGTATTACCGAGCACAGCTTTGTGTGTCTTGGGCATGTGCAGTGTGACTGTATTACCGAGCACAGCTCTGTGTGTCTTGGGCATGTGCAGTGTTACTGTATTACCGAGCACAGCTCTGTGTGTCTTGGGCATGTGCAGTGTTACTGTATTACCGAGCACAGCTCTGTGTGTCTTGGGCATGTGCAGTGTGACTGTATTACCGAGCACAGCTTTGTGTGTCTTGGGCATGTGCAGTGTGACTGTATTACCGAGCACAGTTCTGTGTGTCTTGGGCATGTGCAGTGTTACTGTATTACCGAGCACAGCTCTGTGTGTCTTGGGCATGTGCAGTGTTACTGTATTACCGAGCACAGCTCTGTGTGTCTTGGGCATGTGCAGTGTTACTGTATTACCGAGCACAGCTTTGTGTGTCTTGGGCATGTGCAGTGTTACTGTATTACCGAGCACAGCTTTGTGTGTCTTGGGCATGTGCAGTGTTACTGTATTACCGAGCACAGCTCTGTGTGTCTTGGGCATGTGCAGTGTTACTGTATTACCGAGCACAGCTTTGTGTGTCTTGGGCATGTGCAGTGTTACTGTATTACCGAGCACAGCTTTGTGTGTCTTGGGCATGTGCAGTGTTACTGTATTACCGAGCACAGCTTTGTGTGTCTTGGGCATGTGCAGTGTTACTGTATTACCGAGCACAGCTTTGTGTGTCTTGGGCATGTGCAGTGTTACTGTATTACCGAGCACAGCTCTGTGTGTCTTGGGCATGTGCAGTGTTAGTGTATTACCGAGCACAGCTTTGTGTGTCTTGGGCATGTGCAGTGTTACTGTATTACCGAGCACAGCTTTGTGTGTCTTGGGCATGTGCAGTGTTACTGTATTACCGAGCACAGCTCTGTGTGTCTTGGGCATGTGCAGTGTTACTGTATTACCGAGCACAGCTCTGTGTGTCTTGGGCATGTGCAGTGTTACTGTATTACCGAGCACAGCTTTGTGTGTCTTGGGCATGTGCAGTGTTACTGTATTACCGAGCACAGCTCTGTGTGTCTTGGACATGTGCAGTGTTACTGTATTACCGAGCACAGCTTTGTGTGTCTTGGGCATGTGCAGTGTTACTGTATTACCGAGCACAGCTTTGTGTGTCTTGGGCATGTGCAGTGTTACTGTATTACCGAGCACAGCTTTGTGTGTCTTGGGCATGTGCAGTGTTACTGTATTACCGAGCACAGCTTTGTGTGTCTTGGGCATGTGCAGTGTTACTGTATTACCGAGCACAGCTCTGTGTGTCTTGGGCATGTGCAGTGTTACTGTATTACCGAGCACAGCTTTGTGTGTCTTGGGCATGTGCAGTGTTACTGTATTACCGAGCACAGCTTTGTGTGTCTTGGGCATGTGCAGTGTTACTGTATTACCGAGCACAGCTCTGTGTGTCTTGGGCATGTGCAGTGTTACTGTATTACCGAGCACAGCTCTGTGTGTCTTGGGCATGTGCAGTGTTACTGTATTACCGAGCACAGCTTTGTGTGTCTTGGGCATGTGCAGTGTTACTGTATTACCGAGCACAGCTTTGTGTGTCTTGGGCATGTGCAGTGTTACTGTATTACCGACCACAGTTCTGTGTGTCTTGGGCATGTGCAGTGTTACTGTATTACCGAGCACAGCTCTGTGTGTCTTGGACATGTGCAGTGTTACTGTATTACCGAGCACAGCTTTATGTGTCTTGGGCATGTGCAGTGCTACTGTATTACCGAGCACAGCTTTGTGTGTCTTGGGCATGTGCAGTGTTACTGTATTACCGAGCACAGCTCTGTGTGTCTTGGGCATGTGCAGTGTTACTGTATTACCGAGCACAGCTTTGTGTGTCTTGGACATGTGCAGTGTGACTGTATTACCGAGCACAGCATTGTGTGTCTTGGGCATGTGCAGTGTTACTGTATTACCGAGCACAGCTTTGTGTGTCTTGGGCATGTGCAGTGTGACTGTATTACCGAGCACAGCTTTGTGTGTCTTGGGCATGTGCAGTGTTACTGTATTACCGAGCACAGCTTTGTGTGTCTTGGGCATGTGCAGTGTGACTGTATTACCGAGCACAGTTCTGTGTATCTTGGACAAGTGCAGTGTTACTGTATTACCGAGCACAGCATTGTGTGTCTTGGGCATGTGCAGTGTTACTGTATTACCGAGCACAGTTCTGTGTATCTTGGACATGTGCAGTGTTACTGTATTACCGAGCACAGTTCTGTGTATCTTGGACAAGTGCAGTGTTACTGTATTACCGAGCACAGCTGTGTGTGTCTTGGGCATGTGCAGTGTTACTGTATTACCGAGCACAGTTCTGTGTATCTTGGACATGTGCAGTGTTACTGTATTACCGAGCACAGTTCTGTATATCTTGGACAAGTGCAGTGTTACTGTATTACCGAGCACAGCATTGTGTATCTTGGGCATGTGCAGTGTTACTGTATTACCGAGCACAGCTTTGTATGTCTTGAGCATGTGCAGTGTTACTGTATTACCGAGCACAGTTCTGTGTATCTTGGACAAGTGCAGTGTTACTGTATTACCGAGCACAGCATTGTGTATCTTGGGCATGTGCAGTGTTACTGTATTACCGAGCACAGCTTTGTGTGTCTTGGGCATGTGCAGTGTTACTGTATTACCGAGCACAGTTCTGTGTATCTAGGACATGTGCAGTGTTACTGTATTACCGAGCACAGCTTTGTGTGTCTTGGACATGTGCAGTGTTACTGTATTACCGAGCACAGTTCTGTGTATCTTGGACAAGTGCAGTGTTACTGTATTACCGAGCACAGCATTGTGTATCTTGGGCATGTGCAGTGTTACTGTATTACCGAGCACAGCTTTGTGTGTCTTGGGCATGTGCAGTGTTACTGTATTACCGAGCACAGTTCTGTGTATCTAGGACATGTGCAGTGTTACTGTATTACCGAGCACAGCTTTGTGTGTCTTGGACATGTGCAGTGTTACTGTATTACCGAGCACAGTTCTGTGTATCTTGGACATGTGCAGTGTTACTGTACTACCGAGCACAGCTTTGTGTGTCTTCGGCATGTGCAGTGTTACTGTATTACCGAGCACAGTTCTGTGTGTCTTGGGCATGTGCAGTGTTACTGTATTACCGAGCACAGCTTTGTGTGTCTTGGGCATGTGCAGTGTTACTGTATTACCGAGCACAGTTCTGTTTATCTTGGACATGTGCAGTGTTACTGTATTACCGAGCACAGCTTTGTGTGTCTTGGACATGTGCAGTGTTACTGTATTACCGAGCACAGTTCTGTTTATCTTGGACATGTGCAGTGTTACTGTATTACCGAGCACAGCTTTGTGTGTCTTGGACATGTGCAGTGTTACTGTATTACCGAGCACAGTTCTGTTTATCTTGGACATGTGCAGTGTTACTGTATTACCGAGCACAGCATTGTGTGTCTTGGACATGTGCAGTGTTACTGTATTACCGAGCACAGTTCTGTTTATCTTGGACATGTGCAGTGTTACTGTATTACCGAGCACAGCTTTGTGTGTCTTGGACATGTGCAGTGTTACTGTATTACCGAGCACAGTTCTGTTTATCTTGGACATGTGCAGTGTTACTGTATTACCGAGCACAGCATTGTGTGTCTTGGACATGTGCAGTGTTACTGTATTACCGAGCACAGTTCTGTTTATCTTGGACATGTGCAGTGTTACTGTATTACCGAGCACAGCTTTGTGTGTCTTGGGCATGTGCAGTGTTACTGTATTACCGAGCACAGCTTTGTGTGTCTTGGGCATGTGCAGTGTTACTGTATTACCGAACACAGTTCTGTGTATCTTGGACAAGTGCAGTGTTACTGTATTACCGAGCACAGCTTTGTGTGTCTTGGGCATGTGCAGTGTTACTGTATTACCGAGCACAGTTCTGTGTATCTTGGACATGTGCAGTGTTACTGTATTACCGAGCACAGTTCTGTGTGTCTTGGGCATGTGCAGTGTTACTGTATTACCGAGCACAGCTTTGTGTGTCTTGGGTATGTGCAGTGTTACCTTATTACCGAGCACAGTTCTGTGTATCTTGGGCATGAGCAGTGTTACTGTATTACCGAGCACAGCTTTGTGTGTCTTGGGCATGTGCAGTGTTACTGTATTACCGAACACAGTTCTGTGTATCTTGGACAAGTGCAGTGTTACTGTATTACCGAGCACAGCTTTGTGTGTCTTGGGCATGTGCAGTGTTACTGTATTACCGAGCACAGTTCTGTGTATCTTGGACATGTGCAGTGTTACTGTATTACCGAGCACAGCTTTGTGTGTCTTGGTCATGTGCAGTGTTACTGTATTACCGAGCACAGTTATGTGTATTTTGGACATGTGCAGTGTTACGGTATTACCGAGCACAGCTTTGTGTGTCTTGGACATGTGCAGTGTTACTGTATTACCGAGCACAGCTTTGTGTGTCTTGCGTATGTGCAGTGTTACTGTATTACCGAGCACAGTTCTGTGTATCTTGGGCATGTGCAGTGTTACTGTATTGCCGAGCACAGCTTTGTGTGTCTTGGACATGTGCAGTGTTACTGTATTACCGAGCACAGTTATGTGTATCTTGGGCATGTGCAGTGTTACTGTATTACCGAGCACAACTTTGTGTGTCTTGGGCATGTGCAGTGTTACTGTATTACTGAGCACAGCTCTGTGTGTCTTGGGCATGTGCAGTGTGACTGTATTACCGAGCACAGTTCCGTGTATCTTGGGCATGTGCAGTGTTACTGTATTACTGAGCACAGTTCTGTGTGTCTTGGGCATGTGCACTGTTACTGTATTACCGAGCACAGTTCTGTGTATCTTGGACATGTGCAGTGTTACTGTATTACCGAGCACAGCATTGTGTGTCTTGGGCATGTGCAGTGTTACTGTATTGCCGAGCACAGTTCTGTGTATCTTGGACATGTGCAGTGTGACTGTATTACCGAGCACAGCTCTGTGTGTCTTGGTCATGTGCAGTGTTACTGTATTACCGAGCACAGCTTTGTGTGTCTTGGGCATGTGCAGTGTTACTGTATTACCGAGCACAGTTCTGTGTGTCTTGGGCATGTGCAGTGTTACTGTATTACCGAGCACAGCTTTGTGTGTCTTGGGCATGTGCAGTGCTACTGTATTACCGAGCACAGTTATGTGTATCTTGGACATGTGCAGTGTTACTGTATTACCGAGCACAGTTCTGTGTGTCTTGGGCATGTGCAGTGTTACTGTATTACGAGCACAGCTTTGTGTGTCTTGGACATGTGCAGTGTTACTGTATTACCGAGGACAGTTCTGTGTATCTTGGGCATGTGCAGTGTTACTGTATTACCGAGCACAGCTCTGTGTGTCTTGGGCATGTGCAGTGTTACTGTATTACCGAGCAAAGCTCTGTGTGTCTTGGGCATGTGCAGTGTGACTGTATTACCGAGCACAGCTTTGTGTGTCTTGGGCATGTGCTGTGTGACTGTATTACCGAGCACAGCTCTGTGTGTCTTGGGCATGTGCAGTGTTACTGTATTACCGAGCACAGCTTTGTGTGTCTTGGACATGTGCAGTGTGACTGTATTACCGAGCACAGCTTTGTGTGTCTTGGACAAGTGCAGTGTTACTGTATTACCGAGCACAGTTCTGTGTGTCTTGGTCATGTGCAGTGTTACTGTATTACCGAGCACAGTTCTGTGTATCTTGGACAAGTGCAGTGTTACTGTATTACCGAGCACAGCTTTGTGTGTCTTGGGCATGTGCAGTGTTACTGTATTACCGAGCACAGTTCTGTGTATCTTGGACATGTGCAGTGTTACTGTATTACCGAGCACATCTTTGTGTGTCTTGGGCATGTGCAGTGTTACTGTATTACCGAGCACAGTTCTGTGTGTCTTGGGCATGTGCAGTGTTACTGTATTACCGAGCACAGCTTTGTGTGTCTTGGGCATGTGCAGTTTTACTGTATTACCGAGCACAGCTTTGTGTGTCTTGGGCATGTGCAGTGTTACTGTATTACCGAGCACAGCTTTGTGTGTCTTGGGCATGTGCAGTGTTACTGTATTACCGAGCACAGCTTTGTGTTTCTTGGGCATGTGCAGTTTTACTGTATTACCGAGCACAGTTCTGTGTATCTTCGGCATGTGCAGTGTTACTGTATTACCGAGCACAGCTTTGTGTGTCTTGGGCATGTGCAGTGTTACTGTATTACCGAGCACAGCTTTGTGTGTCTTGGGCATGTGCAGTGTTACTGTATTACCGAGCACAGCTTTGTGTTTCTTGGGCATGTGCAGTTTTACTGTATTACCGAGCACAGTTCTGTGTATCTTCGGCATGTGCAGTGTTACTGTATTACCGAGCACAGCTTTGTGTGTCTTGGACATTTGCAGTGTTACTGTATTACCGAGCACAGCTTTGTGTGTCTTGGGCATGTGCAGTGTTACTGTATTACCGAGCACAGCTTTGTGTTTCTTGGGCATGTGCAGTTTTACTGTATTACCGAGCACAGTTCTGTGTATCTTCGGCATGTGCAGTGTTACTGTATTACCGAGCACAGCTTTGTGTGTCTTGGACATGTGCAGTGTTACTGTATTACCGAGCACAGCTTTGTGTTTCTTGGGCATGTGCAGTTTTACTGTATTACCGAGCACAGTTCTGTGTATCTTCGGCATGTGCAGTGTTACTGTATTACCGAGCACAGCTTTGTGTGTCTTGCGCATGTGCAGTGTTACTGTATTACCGAGCACAGCTCTGTGTGTCTTGGGCATGTGCAGTGTTACTGTATTACCGAGCACAGCTTTGTGTGTCTTGGGCATGTGCAGTGTTACTGTATTACCGAGCACAGCTTTGTGTGTCTTGGGCATGTGCAGTCTTACTGTATTACCGAGCACAGCTCTGTGTGTCTTGGGCATGTGCAGTGTGACTGTATTACCGAGCACAGTTCTGTCTGTCTTGGGCATGTGCAGTGTGACTGTATTACCGAGCACAGCTCTGTGTGTCTTGGGTATGTGCAGTGTTACTGTATTACCGAGCACAGCTTTGTGTGTCTTGGGCATGTGCAGTGTTACTGTATTGCCGAGGACAGTTCTGTGTGTCTTGGGCATGTGCAGTGTTACTGTATTACCGAGCACAATTCTGTGTATCTTGGACATGTGCAGTGTTACTGTATTACCGAGCACAGCTTTGTGTGTCTTGGGCATGTGCAGTGTTACTGTATTACCGAGCACAGTTCTGTGTATCTTGGACATGTGCAGTGTTACTGTATTACCGAGCACACCTTTGTGTGTCTTGGGCATGTGCAGTGTTACTGTATTACCGAGCACAGTTATGTGTATCTTGGACATGTGCAGTGTTACTGTATTACCGAGCACAGCTTTGTGTGTCTTGGACATGTGCAGTGTTACTGTATTACCGAGCACAGTTCTGTGTATCTTGGACATGTGCAGTGTTACTGTATTACCGAGCACAGCTTTGTGTGTCTTGCGTATGTGCAGTGTTACTGTATTACCGAGCACAGTTCTGTGTGTCTTGGGCATGTGCAGTGTTACTGTATTACCGAGCACAGCTTTGTGTGTCTTGGGCATGTGCAGTGTTACTGTATTACCGAGCACAGTTCTGTGTGTCTTGGACATGTGCAGTGTTACTGTATTACCGAGCACAGCTTTGTGTGTCTTGGGCATGTGCAGTGTTACTGTATTACCGAGCACAGTTCTGTGTGTCTTGGGCATGTGCAGTGTTACTGTATTACCGAGCACAGTTCTGTGTGTCTTGGGCATGTGCAGTGTTACTGTATTACCGAGCACAGTTCTGTGTGTCTTGGACATGTGCAGAGTTACTGTATTACCGAGCACAGCTTTATGTGTCTTGGACATGTGCAGTATTACTGTATTACCGAGCACAACTTTGTGTGTCTTGGGCATGTTCAGTGTTACTGTATTACCGAGCACAGTTCTGTGTATCTTGGGCATGTGCAGTGTTACTGTATTACCGAGCACAGCTTTGTGTGTCTTGGACATGTGCAGTGTGACTGTATTACCGAGCACAGCTTTGTGTGTCTTGGGCATGTGCAGTGTTACTGTATTACCGAGCACAGTTCTGTGTATCTTGGGCATGTGCAGTGTTACTGTATTACCGAGCACAGTTCTGTGTGTCTTGGGCATGTGCAGAGTTACTGTATTACCGAGCACAGCTTTATGTGTCTTGGACATGTGCAGTATTACTGTATTACCGAGCACAACTTTGTGTGTCTTGGGCATGTTCAGTGTTACTGTATTACCGAGCACAGTTCTGTGTGTCTTGGGCATGTGCAGTGTTACTGTATTACCGAGCACAGCTTTGTGTGTCTTGGGCATGTGCAGTGTTACTGTATTACCGAACACAGTTCTGTGTATCTTGGACAAGTGCAGTGTTACTGTATTACCGAGCACAGCTTTGTGTGTCTTGGGCATGTGCAGTGTTACTGTATTACCGAGCACAGTTCTGTGTATCTTGGACATGTGCAGTGTTACTGTATTACCGAGCACAGCTTTGTGTGTCTTGGTCATGTGCAGTGTTACTGTATTACCGAGCACAGTTATGTGTATTTTGGACATGTGCAGTGTTACGGTATTACCGAGCACAGCTTTGTGTGTCTTGGACATGTGCAGTGTTACTGTATTACCGAGCACAGCTTTGTGTGTCTTGCGTATGTGCAGTGTTACTGTATTACCGAGCACAGTTCTGTGTATCTTGGGCATGTGCAGTGTTACTGTATTGCCGAGCACAGCTTTGTGTGTCTTGGACATGTGCAGTGTTACTGTATTACCGAGCACAGTTATGTGTATCTTGGGCATGTGCAGTGTTACTGTATTACCGAGCACAGCTTTGTGTGTCTTGGGCATGTGCAGTGTTACTGTATTACTGAGCACAGCTCTGTGTGTCTTGGGCATGTGCAGTGTGACTGTATTACCGAGCACAGTGCCGTGTATCTTGGGCATGTGCAGTGTTACTGTATTACTGAGCACAGTTCTGTGTGTCTTGGGCATGTGCACTGTTACTGTATTACCGAGCACAGTTCTGTGTATCTTGGACATGTGCAGTGTTACTGTATTACCGAGCACAGCATTGTGTGTCTTGGGCATGTGCAGTGTTACTGTATTACGAGCACAGCTTTGTGTGTCTTGGACATGTGCAGTGTTACTGTATTACCGAGGACAGTTCTGTGTATCTTGGGCATGTGCAGTGTTACTGTATTACCGAGCACAGCTCTGTGTGTCTTGGGCATGTGCAGTGTTACTGTATTACCGAGCAAAGCTCTGTGTGTCTTGGGCATGTGCAGTGTGACTGTATTACCGAGCACAGCTTTGTGTGTCTTGGGCATGTGCTGTGTGACTGTATTACCGAGCACAGCTCTGTGTGTCTTGGGCATGTGCAGTGTTACTGTATTACCGAGCACAGCTTTGTGTGTCTTGGACATGTGCAGTGTGACTGTATTACCGAGCACAGCTTTGTGTGTCTTGGATAAGTGCAGTGTTACTGTATTACCGAGCACAGTTCTGTGTGTCTTGGTCATGTGCAGTGTTACTGTATTACCGAGCACAGTTCTGTGTATCTTGGACAAGTGCAGTGTTACTGTATTACCGATCACAGCTTTGTGTGTCTTGGGCATGTGCAGTGTTACTGTATTACCGAGCACAGTTCTGTGTATCTTGGACATGTGCAGTGTTACTGTATTACCGAGCACATCTTTGTGTGTCTTGGGCATGTGCAGTGTTACTGTATTACCGAGCACAGTTCTGTGTGTCTTGGGCATGTGCAGTGTTACTGTATTACCGAGCACAGCTTTGTGTGTCTTGGGCATGTGCAGTTTTACTGTATTACCGAGCACAGCTTTGTGTGTCTTGGGCATGTGCAGTGTTACTGTATTACCGAGCACAGCTTTGTGTGTCTTGGGCATGTGCAGTGTTACTGTATTACCGAGCACAGCTTTGTGTTTCTTGGGCATGTGCAGTTTTACTGTATTACCGAGCACAGTTCTGTGTATCTTCGGCATGTGCAGTGTTACTGTATTACCGAGCACAGCTTTGTGTGTCTTGGGCATGTGCAGTGTTACTGTATTACCGAGCACAGCTTTGTGTGTCTTGGGCATGTGCAGTGTTACTGTATTACCGAGCACAGCTTTGTGTTTCTTGGGCATGTGCAGTTTTACTGTATTACCGAGCACAGTTCTGTGTATCTTCGGCATGTGCAGTGTTACTGTATTACCGAGCACAGCTTTGTGTGTCTTGGACATGTGCAGTGTTACTGTATTACCGAGCACAGCTTTGTGTGTCTTGGGCATGTGCAGTGTTACTGTATTACCGAGCACAGCTTTGTGTTTCTTGGGCATGTGCAGTTTTACTGTATTACCGAGCACAGTTCTGTGTATCTTCGGCATGTGCAGTGTTACTGTATTACCGAGCACAGCTTTGTGTGTCTTGGACATGTGCAGTGTTACTGTATTACTGAGCACAGCTTTGTGTTTCTTGGGCATGTGCAGTTTTACTGTATTACCGAGCACAGTTCTGTGTATCTTCGGCATGTGCAGTGTTACTGTATTACCGAGCACAGCTTTGTGTGTCTTGCGCATGTGCAGTGTTACTGTATTACCGAGCACAGCTCTGTGTGTCTTGGGCATGTGCAGTGTTACTGTATTACCGAGCACAGCTTTGTGTGTCTTGGGCATGTGCAGTGTTACTGTATTACCGAGCACAGCTTTGTGTGTCTTGGGCATGTGCAGTCTTACTGTATTACCGAGCACAGCTCTGTGTGTCTTGGGCATGTGCAGTGTGACTGTATTACCGAGCACAGTTCTGTCTGTCTTGGGCATGTGCAGTGTGACTGTATTACCGAGCACAGCTCTGTGTGTCTTGGGTATGTGCAGTGTTACTGTATTACCGAGCACAGCTTTGTGTGTCTTGGGCATGTGCAGTGTTACTGTATTGCCGAGGACAGTTCTGTGTGTCTTGGGCATGTGCAGTGTTACTATATTACCGAGCACAATTCTGTGTATCTTGGACATGTGCAGTGTTACTGTATTACCGAGCACAGCTTTGTGTGTCTTGGGCATGTGCAGTGTTACTGTATTACCGAGCACAGTTCTGTGTATCTTGGACATGTGCAGTGTTACTGTATTACCGAGCACACCTTTGTGTGTCTTGGGCATGTGCAGTGTTACTGTATTACCGAGCACAGTTATGTGTATCTTGGACATGTGCAGTGTTACTGTATTACCGAGCACAGCTTTGTGTGTCTTGGACATGTGCAGTGTTACTGTATTACCGAGCACAGTTCTGTGTATCTTGGACATGTGCAGTGTTACTGTATTACCGAGCACAGCTTTGTGTGTCTTGCGTATGTGCAGTGTTACTGTATTACCGAGCACAGTTCTGTGTGTCTTGGGCATGTGCAGTGTTACTGTATTACCGAGCACAGCTTTGTGTGTCTTGGGCATGTGCAGTGTTACTGTATTACCGAGCACAGTTCTGTGTGTCTTGGACATGTGCAGTGTTACTGTATTACCGAGCACAGCTTTGTGTGTCTTGGGCATGTGCAGTGTTACTGTATTACCGAGCACAGTTCTGTGTGTCTTGGGCATGTGCAGTGTTACTGTATTACCGAGCACAGTTCTGTGTGTCTTGGGCATGTGCAGTGTTACTGTATTACCGAGCACAGTTCTGTGTGTCTTGGACATGTGCAGAGTTACTGTATTACCGAGCACAGCTTTATGTGTCTTGGACATGTGCAGTATTACTGTATTACCGAGCACAACTTTGTGTGTCTTGGGCATGTTCAGTGTTACTGTATTACCGAGCACAGTTCTGTGTATCTTGGGCATGTGCAGTGTTACTGTATTACCGAGCACAGCTTTGTGTGTCTTGGACATGTGCAGTGTGACTGTATTACCGAGCACAGCTTTGTGTGTCTTGGGCATGTGCAGTGTTACTGTATTACCGAGCACAGTTCTGTGTATCTTGGGCATGTGCAGTGTTACTGTATTACCGAGCACAGTTCTGTGTGTCTTGGGCATGTGCAGTGTTACTGTATTACCGAGCACAGCTTTATGTGTTTTGGGCATGTGCAGTGTTACTGTATTACCGAGCACAGCTTTGTGTGTCTTGGGCATGTGCAGTGTTACTGTATTACCGAGCACAGTTCTGTGTTTCTTGGGCATGTGCAGTGTTTATTTATGGTGGTGTTTCCTCTGTTCTATTGAGGGTACACCTCAAAACATGTGTGCAGTCCTTAGTAGTGCTGTGTTTTTATGTTGTATATATATTTGCGAATCCTGGAGCTTTGTTGTCATTATTATTAGTATTGGCAATGGATTGGCATTATCGGTAGAGGTTAGCTTTACCTTTCATCATTACCAGGTCGATAAAATAAAGTACCAGTAATGCTCTGGGGTCGATATAATTGCTGGCTTTGTGCCTAAAGTAGAAATCATTATTAATATTATTGTTTTTATTATTTATACTAGCAGAATAACAACCCTTCGGGTGGTTTTTCTGCTAGCATGTGTAGTGTACATGTTTATATGATACACACATATATATATATGTAGATATGATACATCAAATAAAATCGTTATTGACAATATATACAGTAATTGAAGAGGGACTGTGTTACACTATCTTATGTAATCAGTAACGTAATCCATGATACATTTAAAAGGACGATATTATATATAAACTGCATCACGGTGAAATGTAATGAAACCTTATATAACGATGCAAATATAAGGATGTTTGTATAAGCGATGTAATAAGTGTTATGAAATAACGATCGCTTACCGGAAGTGTAGACATTTGAAAATTTCAAAAGAAGTGAATCTTAAAATAAGCAATCATTATATATAAGAATATTTATGTTTAATCAAGAGCTACGAAATATAGTAGATAAATTATGTAATATTCATTCATTATTTATTCAAAGTAATCTAACTTATTTTACTAACGGGATGAAAAAATATATTTGGGACGCAGTCCCGCACTCCTTACTTTATTATAGTTATGGTTAGTAGACCCAAATATTTAAAGACTGTAAAGAAATCGAGTGTTATATATATATATATATATATATATATATATATATATATATATATATATATATATATATATATGTGTATGTATATATATATGTGTGTGTTCCACCACACACAAAGGGAGCGCGGTAGAGTGGCGATAAAGACACAGCAAGAGAGTGGTGAAAGAGAATGGGAGTGGTGAGAGGGTGGGTGGTGAGAGAAAAATAATAGAGTGTCTTGTTTAAATTTTCCGAAGTAATGCAATATGGAAAATATATATCTTCTGAATTGGGTTAGAACAGAGCTAGCTGTCG
>OZ024757.1:3756066-3761066 GCA_964016885.1 Eledone cirrhosa | reverse complement strand
GGCAGTATCGGTAGAGGGTCGGACACCGTGCTTTGAAGCATAGAGTTACGACCCTTTCCTTCAAATCCTGCCGATGTTAACTTTGCTCTTCATCCTTAGAGGGTCGATAAAATAAAGTACCGGTAATACACTGGAATAATTATTTCCTTCTTCCAGTCACTCTCTGCACCAACACACTTCTGCATATCCTCCTCCACTTTCAATCTTTTCTATATTTCATCGGTCTGTCACCCACCTTGTGGATTGTCTCTCCCTCCACCACTGGCCGCTGGTCTCTGTCCTCTCAGGCATTTTGAAAGCATTTAGCTGTTTTAACGTCTGTTCTAACGATGAGTATTCTCATTTTTATATGATTATATATATTATATATACACATATATGTATATAAATATATATATATATATATATATATACATATATATATATATATATATATATATATATATATATATATATATATATATATATATATATATATATATATATATATATATATATATATATATATATATATATATGTGTGTATATATATATATATATATATATATATATATATATATATATATATATATATATATATATATATGTATATATATATATATATATATATATATATATATATATATATCTAGGGCGGGTAACATTCCTGACATCCATGGACGAGTTCTCTCCAGCGGTCCCTGTCCTTCAATATCACTACCATGTCCTGCGTCTCCAGCAGACCAGTGTCTGTCCTTAGGCCATCAACATACATTAACCTTGGTCTTCCTCTTCCAGTGTGTCCATTCAGGGGCTCCCAAAGGAGCACTGAGTACAGTGTCAACTCTGGATGGCGGTGAGCATGTCCAGCTAACCTCTGTGTTACTTTCGAGCTGACTTTTGGGAGGCTCCCATACAACGCTGAGTTTTTCATCCTCAGTGTATACTGATTAATGTTCAGAGCCATCCTCAGCATTCTCGTGTAGCGCCCATCCACCATCTGAGTGAGTTTCTTGGTCAGTGTCCAAGTTTCAGACCCGTACAGCAGCACAGACTCCACTACAGCAATGAAGAGGCGGATCTTCATGTCTCACGAAGGTCCGACTTCCACACAGATCTCAAATTGTGGCACGCCGCCCAGACTTTGCTCTTCCTCTCAACCACATCATCTTCCATATTCCCAATCTTTGCTCCCAAATACAGGAAGTCCTCAACCAATTCTAGCAGCTTCCCGCCTACATTAGTAATATTTTCTGGCTTCTCAACATTCTCTACCAGACATTTTGTCTTAGTCTCATTCATTCTCAGCCTCACACTCATCGACACAGTCTCCTGCATCAAATCCTCTGCCTCCTTCACTGTATTTGTCACCAATGCTATGTCGTTGGCAAATTCAGCATCCGATATCTTTTTCGCCTTAACTCTCCTGCTCTGAGCCGGTGTTACAGTAAAGCCAGAGTCCTGGTGTTTCTCCAGTGCAAGGTCCACTACGATGATAAAAAGGTAAGGAGCCAATGTATCTCCCTGGAGCACTCCAGCCAGTATCTCAAAGAACTCTGTCATCCCATCAGGTGTAATTACTTGGGTTTTGGTGTTGGTGTAGAACAGTGATATCAGGTCCACTATTTTCTTGGGGATTCCATAAGCCTGTAAGATCTTCATCAGGCAGTGACGGTCCACAGAATCAAAGGCCTTCCTAAAGTCAATGAAAACCATGACCGCAGGAAGGCACGTCCTGCGGTCATGGTTTTCTAGCTCCCTCTAATGTTTTCCTCAGCATTAGGATGTGACTGGTGGTTGATCTACCCTCTCTGAAGCCGTTCTGGTTGTCCCTGAGTTTCTTCTCCATTTCAGGCTGGATCCTGTTAAGAATCATCCTGCTGAGGGTTTTTGCACAAGTGATGTCAGTGAGATCCCCCTGTAGTTGTTGGTGTTAGAGAGATCTCCCTTCTTTGGCACTGGGACAATGTCACTGATCCTCCACTGAATCGGAGCAACTCCCTTCTCCAGTGCCTGGTTACAGAACCCCAGGATGATATCATCAAAATCACACCTCTTCATCACCTCTGATGCCACTCCATCTTCTCCATGAGCATTGTCCTCCTTGATCTTCTTGGCTCTCTGAAGCACCTCTCTGGTTAAGAGCTCTGTCTCAACATCCAGTTCCTCAAACAGCCACCTGATTTCCCCACTGTTCTGGGCTGTGGAGGGCGGCTCTCCTAGTAGGGTCCTAAAATGGTCTAGCCATTTCCCCTTCCCATCCTCGGGCCCTGTTCCCTGGATCTGACTCGAACACCTTCTTTTCCTTCCTGTGATCTCGTTGATAATCATCCAGCTCTCCTTACATCCAGACCTGCCAACCACTCTCTCCACACTTCCGATCTTCTCTATCAGTGCCTCCTCTCTGGCCTCAGTGTAAGCAGTACAGAGTTCTTTTCTCATCACTGCCACATTCTCCTTCCTCTCCTTTGTAGGATCATCATAGAATTGGTACTTGGCAGATTTCAGGTGTCCTCTGGCTGCACACACTTTTGGGTCTGCAGAGCTGACGTGCTTCCTTTTGTTCTTTCTCTTCGGCACCAGGGTCTCACTTGCTTCCGCCACTGCACTGGGGAAGTGCCCGTACCTCCTCGTCACACTCTCCTCAGTCCATCCAATCTCTCTCTTCTCTGACTCTCCACACAGAGCACTGAACTTGTTCCTCATTGCGACTGTGAACCTCTCCTGTAGCTTATCATCGTCCTTGAAAGCTCCCCAGTCATAGATTGCTTTCCGGGGCCGAGCCTTGCTCTTTCTTAAGCTCACCCGGACCTCACTCATAACAAGCCGGTGGTCACTACCCAGTGTACTCAAATAATTGTATGGTTCTGTGTTCAGAACACTATTCCACCACTTTTTCCTCACCATAAGGAAATCAAGCTGGGACTTGGACAGGTGCATATCTGAGATGTAGGTCCACATCTTCCCCGGATTCTTCCAAAACCCTAGGTTGGTCGCTATCAAGTTCGCCTCCAGCAGGGTGTCTCTCAGTAGTCTTCCATTTCGGTTGGTGTTGTTATGGAAGTATCAGCAAGGAACTTCACTGCCCTCCTTACTCAGATGTGCATTGAAGTCCCCCAGAACAAGCAGGATGTTGTGTGCTTGTGTGGTGTTGACAGCTCTACACACCTCCTCGTGGAACTCTTCCGCACTCACATCACTGTCTCCCTCGGTTGGACCATAGGCTGAGATGACTTTCAGTCTTTGGTTTCCATTGAAGGCCACCCCCAACAATCGCAGGGAGACAGGTATTATTTCCCTCACCAATAGACTGGTTTTTGTGCTGAAAACAAAACCCACTCCTCCCACTGCTGCATTGGTCATGTTCTTCACTGCCGATGTGGTGATGAGCTGGCTTATCTTCCCAATCATCACACTCCTCACTGGCTCATCGTGTAGGATCCTGTGTTCTTGGATCGCAAGTATCTGTATACCACTCTCCCCGAACAGATGTCCCAACTCCTCTCTCTTCTCCAGCGTCCGAAGAGTCCTCACATTCAAAGTGCCCATTTTGATGGCTCTTCTGCAGGACAAACAGAGACAGCTGATCCATCATCCACTGGCCCTCTCTGTGGCTCTAAGCCAGCAGAGTCATAACGACCAGACTGCTCCTTGTCAGTGTAGTTAGGGGCTCTAACCCTAGTGCTGTTAGATAGACTCTCCATATTTCTTTTCAATGGCTGACAATACCTTACCGGCGCCACTCGAATAAGGTAATTATTTAACCCATAAATGGGTTCCTAACAGGTACTACTACTCCTGCCAGCGCAGACCTGGGAATTATGACAACTAAGGGTAACTCCACCTTCCCCACAGCTCCTGAAATCCCGAACTGGAGCCTTGCCACTGGTTGTAGTTTAATGTGATAATAATATATAGATATGTAATATATATATAATATTTATATGATATATAGATATTTAATATATATATAATATATATAATATATATAATATATACAATATATATGTATTTATTTATTTATTTATTATATATATATATAACTATATAATACTAGCATAATGACCCGGCGTTGCTCGTGATTTGCTCTATGGTCCTTATATATTTGATATATATTTATCCTTATCGAGCCTCGTGAAATAAATATGTTTGTTTATATTTTGTTATTGTGTATGCAAAAATATATCTGTACACGAATATATATATATATATATATATATATATATATATATATATATATATATATATATATATATATATATATATATATATATATATATATATATATATATATATATATATATACATATATTTATTAAAATAACAGATTAAAGTTTAAGCAAAGAATCGCTGCTTTCTCCCTTAACGGGATCTTCTGAAACTAAAAATATTAATCTGTGAACGTAGAAGTAAATATTTCGAAAAACGTTACATACTATATATATATATATACACACTATATATACATATATACACACACACACATATATAGCGTCATAATGTCAGACATACAGACAATATTATAAGGGCGCAACGTTATATCAATGTATCTATCTAAAAAGAAAGACTAAGAATTATAGAGAGAGATCGCTAAATCGCCTAATGCGGTCCCTAGCGCATTGAACATTTTGAATTTCTTTTGCTCAAAACACTCACAAGACCATAAGTATTACATGTGTAAAGTTTGAAAACAATCGGTTGGGTGGTTCTCAAGTTTTAGGGAGTCAGACAGACAGAAAGACATTCTCTATTTTAGATATATACTAGCAGAATGACCCGGCGTTACTCGGGATTTGCTCTAGGGTTCTTATATATTTGATATATATTTATCCTTATTGAGCCTCGTGAAATAAATACGTTTATTTATATTTTGCTATTATGTATGCAAAAATATCTGTACACGAATATATAATTATATATATATCTATATATCTAAAACAGAGAATGTCTGTCTGTCTGTCTGTCTGTCTATCTGTCTGTCAGCTCACTAAAACTTGAGAACCACCCAACCGATTGTTTTC